>PVJC01001353.1:0-95833 GCA_004026665.1 Murina feae
AGTTGCAACAGAAGCCTTTGTTTTGCTCTAGCTCCATGGCTGTTGGCCTCCATCTTGGCTGGGTTAATTTGCATACAGCCGCTCTGATTGGCTGGTGGTAACGGTCAATTTGCATGTTTCTCTTTTATTATATTAGATTAGATGATTACAGAATTTCTACTTTGCTAAGAATTCCTCAATGTGCACCCTCTGCTGGGACCCACCCTTCCTGAAGCAGGGATGTTCAACTTAATGATTTCTTCCCTAATTCTGTTATGTTGTGACTTAGTTATTGATTTCCATAGTGTTGTTTCCTACTCTGCAAATGCATTGTTGGTTATATGAGTTTAATAGGTTTCTGTGGGCTGGATTTGGAACTTTATCACAACTGTGTTTTTTTTTCCTTCAGAAAAATGTGTTTTTTGAGTTCCTCATCCACTAAGTAGACATCTTTTTAGAACTCAACCTGGTTTTTGGTGGGACATATCTTATGTTTCAATATTAAATTTCTGAAAATTTTCTCACTGGCACATGCTTGGAGAAACACGTGGTCTTTTTATTTTTGTAGCCTGAGTTCAGCTCCTACGATGGTGTACACAACTGAAGAATATAGGTATGATATTGACATAACAGTATTATTAAGAAACACGGACTAAGGGAACTGGATGTCTTTTTCCATCCTCATTGTGAAGGAGAAGCTTGGACCTTAGGTTTAAGTTATTAATGTTCATTTTCCTTCTTCTAAGATTTTTATTTCTTAGTGATTATTGGACTTGAATGAACCTGGCCCCTTAGTGGCAGGTAGACGAAGTCCATTTCAGCAAGTGACAGCTCAAGCTCCCAGGCTTGGTGTCTGTAAGGAGGCCCAGGGTTGACTATGGTTGACGTCTGAATGGTCATCTTCTAAGGGGATGGCAAGAGGGGATTAAAGAAGGCTGGATGGAATCCAAAGACAGACTGCATTTCCCTTCATGATTGGGAAAGCAGGGGTGTGGGTGACATGGCAAGACCAGCGCCCCACTGACTGGGCGCCGATGTTTGGTCACTTAATCTAGGAAATTCAGGCTAGCGTGAGACTTCACAGGCCTCGCCCAAATTCCAGGAGTAGGGAATATACCTGATGGATGTAGGTCACTAAATTCTTCCATCCCCCAAATCCCAATGGAGTGTAGAGGACACTTGCAGTGCACTGTCCTTATGCCCTCGGATCCCTTTGACTATTTCTGTGCCTCTGATCCAGGCAGCACAGAAAAAAAATGCAAAACTATAAATAAGCCCAAACCAGAAGGCCAAGCAGCCAACGCAGAGGGCAGAATTGTTGACCCTTCAGCTCAGCTAGCCACCAAATACCGACAAAGATGGTGAATGAAGAAAATGAGAAAGACTGATAGAATGTTATAGGGAGATAATTGGGGAAGGGATGCCTGGGTCACGCGGGGAATAGCTGAGGAAGACTTGGTGGCAGACCAGACCTTGGGCTGGGAGGACCCCAGCTGTGAGTGCCGCCCCTTTGCCTGCCACTGGGCCAGCTCTGAGCAGCCTGTGGGTTTAGCCTGAATTTGCACCCCTGACTGGCTTCTTCCCAGCCTTTGCCCTGCTTGTCCCACTCTCTTACGGCTTTCTCCTGGGAGCTCTTACTGTAATATTTGCACACAAATCTTTGCTTCTGGGGAACCTGGTCTGAGTCACTGGTTCTTCTTGAATCTGAGCTACAGCAGAGGTGCTAATGCTTAGATCTTGCTTATATACCCGTCCACACGTAGAGGCGTTCTATGATTACGACAGTCTATAACTGTGAAAAGTCTCCAGCTCAGAGGCATTAGTAGTTTGCCTGATGGGCATTGTGTTGGGTGGCCAGAACCTAGAACAAAGGCAAGAAAGACCCTGGATGAGATATAAATAAGTACTCTTCATGGTGGCCATGGACTGGCCTCCGTCACAGGCATAGGAACCAGGCGATAGGCGATAGAAATATAATGTATAAATAATAGGGTTATTGAAGGGCCAAATCTAAAAATAAAAGCTGACAAAAGAAGTGACAGAGAAATTAATAGTGAAATACATAATGGACATGCTTCCTCGGGGAGCAGTGGTCGCTGTTCTGTCTCCAAATCAGGAAGTTACATGGCTGACATTGTTCTAGATATTGTGCTATTTTTTTAAATATATACTAGGAGTAGGCCTTCCTCTCCAGGCTACCAGCACCAGCTTCCTTTTGGTACCCAGGACCTGGGTTTCCCTCGCAGGCCCGGCTTCGTCCTGCAGGTCGTTTGGAAGGACATCTGGAAGGATGTCCAGTCTAATTAGCATATTATGGTTTAATTATTATAGATATTAAAAAAAACAAATTTATAGATATATACATATATAAATATGTTTAGGGGCCCAGTGCACAAAAATTTGTGCACTCGGGAGGTCCCTCAGCCCGGCCTGTGCCCTCTCTCAGTCTGGGACCCGTTGGGGGATGTCCACCTGCTGGCGTGCCTGGCCAGCCTGGGTGAGGGGCTGATGGCTATTTGCAGGCTGCCTACAGCCCCTTCAGGGTTCGGGTCCCTATTGGGGTGCCTGGCCAGCCTGGGTGAGGGACAGAGGGCTGTTTCCAGGCTGCCTACAGCCCCTTCAGGGTTCGGGTCCCTATTGGGATGCGTGGCCAGCCTGGGTGAGAGGTTGAGGGCTGTTTGCAGGCTGGCCACAACTCCCATTGACTCAAGGTCCCAGCGAGGCTGGCTGGAATCAGGTTTCTGGGGTTTATTTATCTTCTATAATTGAAATTTTGTTGCCTTGAGCGGAGGCCACAGCCAGCTTAGGCAGGCAGTTTCTTCCATTGCTGGCCTCCTGTTTGCTCTAGCTCCGTGGCTGCTGGCCGCCATCTTGGCTGGGTTAATTTGCATATTGTCACTCTGACTTGTGGGCGTGGCTTGGCTGGTGGCATGGCTTAGGTGTCTTGGAGTGATAGTTAATTTGCATATTACTCTTTTATTAGATTAGATATTTATATATATTTATTTCAGAGAGGAAGCGAGAGAGAGAGAGAACCATCAATGATGAGAGAGAATCATCTGCATGCCCCAGACTGGGAATGGTGCCTGCACCCCGGGCATATGCTCCAACCAGGAATACAACCGTGACCTCTTTGTTCATAGATTGATGCTTATCTACTGAGCCATGCCGGCTGGGCCACCACTTTAATGATTTTAAAGTGCAGGAGTACCTTGTTTTATTGTGTTTTGCAGATACTGTTTTTGTTGTTGTTATTGTTTTTATAAATGGAAGGTTTATGGCAATCTCAAGCAAACCTATTGATGCCATTTTTTTGCTCGCTTTGTGTCTCTGTGTCACGTTTTGATAATTCTTGCAACATTTCAAACCTTTTCATAATTATATTTATTATAGTGATCTGTGATCAGTGATCTTAGATATTATTATTGTAATTGTAATTGAGGTGCCACAAACTATGCCTGTAAAGACACTGAACTTAATAAAAGGGTATGTGTTTTGAGAGAAGGTTTAAGATGGCGGCATAGGTAAACTCGGTACTCACCTCCTCCCAAAATCACAACAAAATTATAACTAAACTACAGAAAACTATTATTCAAAACCATATGAAATCTGGCTGAGTGGAAGTCCTACAACTAGAGAATTACAGAGGAAGCCACATTGAGACTGGTAGGAGGGGTAGAGGCCAGAAATGGGCTGGTCTGAAACCAGGTGTGGTGCTTTTTAATTGGGAGGTATATCTTGGCTGTAGAGGTCCCCCATAAGGAGCAAGGGGTTCCAGCCCCACTCCAGACCTCTCTGTCCAGGATTCTAGTGACAGGAAGAGAAGTCCTCACAACTTTGGACTGTAAAAACCAGCAGGGATTGTGGTTGAGTGACACAGAAGCTGCTGGAATCCTAGGCAGTTCCTCTTACAGGGCCATGCATGGACTTACTTAGAGTCACTCCTCTGAGCTCCAAGTGCTGGTGCAGTAGCTTGAAAGGATCCAGGGACATATGGGAAGGAACTAAATTATCAGGCATCAGGGCAAGAGCTGGGGGGCAGCTTTCTCCTAAACAGAAGTGCTGGCAGAGGTCATTGTTCCTTTGCTGAGACCTCCCCGCCACAGATCCCACAGACAGGTGCCCTATATGAGTCTTTATCAACCTGACACAGACTATTTGCCCGCCCTGGTGATTCCTTGAGACCCCCATCCCACCCAGTTTGTAGGCCCACCCAAGCTATTTTCAGTGGCTTCTCCATATGAATAGCCTGTTCTGGCTCAGGCTTCAGACTTTCCTAAAATCTCTCAAACAAGCAGCAACTGGTATCGGTGTGCCCCATAGCTCTCAATAAGTGGCCCCAGACCCAGCACTAGCAGCATCCTGCCTTGGTTTACAGCTTGGTCTCTCCTCTGAACCCAACACAAGTAGCAGCCATCTGCAGATTACTCTGTAGCTTGTGCTGGGTGGCTCCAGGGGGGCACTGGTGGTAACTGAATTTTTATCTCCTGAGAGACCCCAGAGCCTGTGGTCAGTTTCAGACCATACCAGATGACAACCAGAGCCCTCTTGTTAGGTTCTAATGAATTTAAGTTGATGCCAATGTTCATTTACCATTCAAAAATTTTAAGGTCCTTAAGATTATGCTAAACCTATGCTGTATGTGTTCTGTACGTGGAACAACAAAGCCGGAATGACAGCACATCCGTTTACTGCACGGTTTACTGAATATTTTAAGCCCACCCCTGAGACCTACTGCTCAGAGAAAAAGATTCCTTTCTAAATATTACTGCTCATTGACAATGCACCTGGTCACCCGAAAGTTCTGATGGAGTTGTACAATGAGATCAGTGTTGTTTTCATGCCTGCTAATACAGCATTCATTCTGCAGCCCACGGGTCTTGACTGTGAAACCTTACTATTTAAGAACTACATTTTGCAAGGCTATAGCTTCCTTTAATGGTGATTCCTCTGATGGATCTTGGCAAAGTACATTGAAAAACTTCTGGAAAGGATTCACCATTCGGTATGCCATCAAGAACATTTGTGATTAATGCCAAGAGGTCAGGACGTCAACATTAAGATAAGTTTGGAAGAAGTTGATTCTGACCTTTGTAGATGACTTTGAGGAGCATAAGACTTCAGTGGAGGAAGTTGAAAGATTCGGAGTGGGCCGGAGTCGAGCACCTATGACATGAGGCCATAATGTATCAGAAAAGATTTTATTCCAGGCATCTGGGCACCGGTGGGCTGAGACGGAGAAAGGCATCAGCAAAGAGAGCAGGGACAGATCCGTTTTTATTCACTTTTTTTTTTTTTTGGCTGCAAGCTGTTCTGCTGACGTAAGGGTAAGGGCCTGGTCCATTCTTGGTTCCTCCCAGCATCAGATGGCTAGTGGTTATCTGGATTATGCAGTGCTCAAGGCAGCAAGCTTTCTGCAAGATATCTGCTAAGCACAATACGTTTTTCTCTGTGCCGTTTTATTCTCTTTAACCCTTTCAGAAGTAACTGCAGATGTGGTGAAAATAGGAAGAGAAGCAGAATTAGAAGTGTAGCCTGACGATAAGACTGAAATCTTATGATAAAACTGCAATCAATGAAGAGTTGCTGCTTCTGGATGAACAGAGAAAACGGTTTCTTGAGATAGAATCTATTCCCGGTGAAGATGCTGTGAAGATGGTTGAAGTGACAACCAAGGACTTATTACATAAACGGGTTGTTCATTGTTCTCCTGATTTTCTTTATGTCTTTGCACATGGTTTCCTTTAGCTCTTTGACATACTTATCAGGTATTTATAATCTTTGTGCAGTAAATCTGATGTTTGGACTTATTCAGGGATGGTTTCTCTCAATTTCTTATGAATGGCCATATTGTTTCTTTACATGTCTCTCTGTGTGTGTGGTGGTTATTGAGAACGGGACATCTTGCAAACTATAATGTGGTAATTCTGCAAATCAGATTCTTATCTGTCATTGCCACTAATTATGGAATGTCATTGTTTAGTGACTATTTATTTATTATTATTTTTTAAAAATATATTTTATTGATTTTTCACAGAGAGAAAGGGAGAGGGATAGAGAGTCAGAAATACCGATGAGAGAGAAACATCGATCAGCTGCCTCCTGCACACCTCCTACTGGGGATGCGCCCGCAACCTAGGTACATGCCCTTGACCGGAATCGAGCCTGGGACCCTTCAGTCCACATGCCAATGCTCCATCCACTGAGCTAAAGTACTTAGGGCAGACCTTTTAAAACTATTTTTGTAAAAATCATATTCTTTGTCATGAGTGAACACTGAGGTCTCTTCTTGTTTGCTTAGCGGTCAGCTAATAATTAGATTTCCTTAAAGGCCTGGGGCCAAACAAACAGATAAACAAGCAAAACTCTCCAAGTCTTTGCTGATTGGCTCTGTGTTGGGGCACTTCTTCATTGCTTAGCCAAGCCGTTGACAGCTCTGCCTTAGCCCTCACTTTCAGCTCATGTGGAGCCTACGGGTGAGCCAAAGGTACATAATTACTGGTTTTAGGTCTTTTCTAAGCATGGGATACACACATGTCCCTGCTGATTCCTTAGCATATGTAGAGGCCCTCAAAGCCCTCATCCTCCCCATGCATCTCCCCCCTGAGCTTCTCCCTCCCAGGCTTCTCAGTCCATCCATTGTTTGCCTTTGCAGTTAGAACATGTACCTATGAATGGTTTTGACTGCCACCACCCAGGAGGCTACCCCGGCCCTGGGAAAGTTCCAAATGAATTCCTCAGAGATCCACCAGATAGCTCAAACCACACACCGCCATTCCCGCCATTCCCGCCTTTCCCGCCATTCCCGCCATTCCCGCAGAACAAGATCAGCACTGCCCCCCTGACACCGGCAAGCCACGCCTGGCATGGGAGCCACCATCCTCACGGCTGCTGCTGATCTGGGGCGATAGTAGTAGGTAAGTTAAAATGCCACTGTGCTCTTTTACAAAAGTTTAGTAGCTTTTTTTTTTTTTTTAAATCCTCACCAAGGATATTTTTCCATTGATTTTTAGAGTGAGAGGGAGAGACAGAGAGAAACATCGATATGAAAGAAACACATGGATTGGTTGCCTCCTGCACGCACCCTGACTGGGGCCCAGGCTGGGGAGGAGCCTGCAGCCAAGGTATGTGCCCTTGAATGGAACCCCCGGGGACCCTTTGGTCCGAAGGCTGACTCAGTATCCTCTGAGCCAGATCATGTAGGGCAGTAACTTCTTTTTCTTTTTTTAAAATATATTTTCATGTATTTTAAAAAAATATATTTTATTGATTTTTTACTGAGAGGAAGGGAGAGGGATAGAGAGTTAGAAACATCGATGAGAGACAAACATCGACCAGCTGCCTCCTGCACACTCCCTACTGGGTATGTGCCCGCAACCAAGGTACATGTCCTTGACCTGGGACCATTGAGTTCACAGGCCGACGCTCTATCCACTGAGCTGAACTGGTTAGGGCAATAACTTCTTTCTTAATGTTCCCCTAGTTGTAAGTTTTTGTCTAGATTCCAGAATTCTGAAAAAGTTGATTCGGATCGTTTTTGCCGGCTTTGTGAGTGTTTCTTTGGAGTATCTTTCCCATTTCAGTGACACCATCAGGTCTATTGATTTTAATTCTAAACCATCTCTAAATTGTGGCTTCTGCCCTGACCGGTTTGGCTCAGTGGATAAAGTGCTGGTCTGCAGATTCAAGGGTCCCAGGTTCGATTCCGGTCAAGGGCATGTACCTTGGTTGCAGGCACATCCTCAGTGGGGAGTTTGCAGGAGGCACCTGATCGATGTTTCTCTCTCATCAATGTTTCTGGCTCTCTATCCCTCTGTCTTTCTCTCTGTGAAAAATCAATAAAATATATTAAAAAAAATAAAATAAAATGTGGCTTCTGTTCATCCTGTCCGACTGCCACTGCCCTGGGCCAGGTTGTCATCATTTCTCGCCTCATGCAATGGCGGGCTTCCCCCTGACCCCCCATCCTTGTTTTCCCACATGGTAGCGTGATGTTTTAAAACAGAAGTCTGCTCTGATCACTGCTTTACTTATTGTCAGCATTGTTTACAGAACAAAGCCCTAAACTTTTCTCTCGTCTCTTGCTCTCTGAGCTTTAGCCCCACTCTCTAATGGGCTTTGGGTGGAATCTTTCTCCTATATGACATGTTGTATCTGCAGCTTTCTCTTATTAATGTCTATTCACCTTCTAGAATTCTTACACAGCTTAAGAATTACTTGTGTAAGCCTTCCTTAATCTTCCCAGACGTAGCCTCCTGCCACCCTGTATTTTTCATTTCTAGCACCTGAATTAAATGTTGATAGGTGTGATTATTTGATTAATGGCCGTCTCTTTAACAAGTCTGTAAGCTCCACAGATGCTTTGCTTGCTTTGTCTACCATTTATATTTCCAATGTCTAGCGCCATGCCAGCTGTAGTGGGTTGGACAGTGGTCCTTCAAAAGATATGTCTAGGCTCTAACCCCCATAACCTATGAATGTGGTTTTATTTGGAAGGGGAGTCTTTGCAGATGTAATTAAGATCCTGAGATGTGGAAATCATCCAGCATTCTCTAGATGGGCCCCACATCCAATGCCAAGCGTCCTTGTAGGAGGAGACAGAGGAACGGACAGAAGAGGAGGCAATTCGACCGCAGAGGCAGAGTTTTAAGTGATGTGACCACAATCCAAGGAATGCTAACGGACACCAGAGGCTGGAAGAGACAAAAGAAATTTACTTGAAGGGTTAAGCTTATTAACCTAGCCTAACTAGACCAATACAACCCCTGAATAAATATAACACAATCTCTCTAAAAAATTTTTTTAATGATTGATTGACTTTGAGAAAGAGAGAGATTGATTTGATGTTCCACCCATGCGCTCGTTGGTTGATTCTCGTCTGTACCCTGACTGGGGATCGAGCCTGCGGTCTTGGCTTATCAGGACTCTACTCTAACCAACTGAGCTACATGGCCAGGGCAACATCTGCTTTTGCTGAGCCCATATTTGGCTCAGAATTCTGAAACTTTTTTTTTTTTTAGTCCCATGACTCCAAAATGTTGAAACACTTTCTGCTTTTATTTATATTATTTATTTATTTATTTTCAAATATTTAAAATACCCTTTATTTTTTAAAAAAATTTTGTTTTATTGCTTATAGTATTACAACAAGTGTTAGATAGATCTCCATTTTTCTCCCCCGACCCGCCCCCCTCCTCCCCTACCTGCCCCAGTGTCTTGTGTCCATTGATTATACTCATATGCATGCATGCAAGTCCTTCAATTGATCTCTTAATGCCCCCAATCCTCCCCAGCCTTCCAGCTGTAGGTTGACAGTCCATTCAATGCTGCTCTGCCTCTGTATCTGCTTATTTTCATCAATTTATAGTGGTCTTTATTATCCATTGATGAGTGAGGACATGTGGTATTTTTCTTTCATTGACTGGCTTATTTCACTTAGCATAATGCTCTCCAGTTGAGGAAGTCTGCTTTTTATGAATTATACCTGGACCTCGGAGGCAGGATACCTGACTGAGATAGAAAGCAGCAGAAAAAGGCAGATGATTCTCCAATGAAAACCCGCTTGGGATCTGGGCCAGGGGTTTTGGCCCTGGAGAATCCATTCAGAAAGGAGCAGTGAAAGAGAGAGATAAATAAGAGACAGAAAAGAGACAGAATTCGTGGCTACTCACCATTCGACGTGAAGAGGGTGGACTGACTTAAGGAGAATTTTCCCAGCCAACGCACCAATTGAAATGGAATGTTTGGACTGGAACCCGGATTCTTTGTCCACCGGAATCAAAGAATGAATCCATGGAGAGAAAGTGGTATAGAGATTTATTGAATAAGTACAGACTCCCACATGGGGAGTGGGAAAGAGTCCCACAGAATAGACTCCCAAATAGGGAGGGGGATAGGGTCTCCTGATTTTATTTAGACAATATTTTCTGTCCACCAATTGCATGCCAGGTGTACCACCCTGGTTGAAGGGATTGGTGATTGGAGCATCTCATTACATACAGCCTTCTGAGGGTGGCTGTCCTTTGGCCTTGGCTGACATGGCAGAGGTGGGACCCCAGTTTTCCGCCATGTTTGGTTGCCTGGCTAGGTATTATCTAAAAGTTTTTGGTCTTAATTAAAATGTCCCTCTCCTGGTCCTTTGGCTAGAGAGAGAGCAGGCTTTTGTTGGGGCTTTTATTATCTGCAGTGGGCATATATATATAGGGGTGGAGTGATCAGCTACTGGGCAGCCGCAGCTCAGTTGGGGTGGCCTCTGTTGCAGCTGCAATTCCAGCTTTCTCTAGGGTTCCGTAACCGTCTCTCCCATGCTCCTTCAGACCCACAGTTATAACGGTCCCATCCTAGTCCTGGTATGCATCACCACCCTTCGTATATTTCTTGAACTGTACCCACACACTCTCGTGGTGCCCTGACTGCACTCTTCAGTTGTTGGTTCCAGTGCTCCATCAGTATTTTGCCAGCAAAACTGACCAGTCATCACATGACTGTATTCTGGGCGAAGATGATAATGCTGGTGACATGTCACGCGGCATCCCCGTGACCTTTCCTTACGAGTTAGCCTCTCTTCTCGGCCCCTCCTCCAGCCTCCTGCGGGGATGCGATGCTGCTCCCCATTTTGGATGAGGAGGACAAGGACCGCCCCCGAGATGGCAGTGTCCTGAGGCGGGAGGAGGATTTTGTGGAGAAGATGTGTGCTGTTCCAGCCCAGAGCTGATGTGTGAGCACTTCCTGGCTGTGTGATATTGGGTGAATTACTTCATATTTTTGAGTCTTAGCTTCCTTATCTGTGAAGTGGGCTTTAATACCAGTTGCTCTGCAGGCTTACTGAGAAGATAAAATGAGATACTTTTTATAAAAGGCCTTAATAAATGCACACAAACACAAGGGATTCAATAAATATTGCGAATTTGCCTTTAATGAAAACTCCAAACTTTTATACTCCTGCAGGGAAGATGGACGGCCCGTATTTACTTTCACCAAGGGACTAATAATACCTTAGATTTGCAGTTTGCAAAGGCTTTTGACATTTATTATCATATTTAATCCATGCAACACTTCCGTAAGGAAGGAGGCAGCTCAGCATGGCCATTCTTTTTTTTTTTATTGGGAAAGGAAGAACCACAGAGAAGGAAACGACTTGCAGGAAGACATGTACCTAACTAGTTAACTAATGAGCAGCAGAATCAGGCCTCGAATGGTGGTTACCCGACTCCGCGGGAGAGATACAGGCAATTGAGCATCCTTATCGGGAGCCTTGTTTTCTGTTTAAGTTATTTTAAAATGCCCTGTGGTAAATATCGGGCCACAGATAGATTGTATCAGGGGCAAGTTTGCCAATTGTTCCCTGGGGGAACTTGTTGCACAATCAATGTAGCGGCAGCGGGAGGACTGCTCCAGATCCGAGAACCGTGGGTGAAGCCCACAATTATAAAGAAATTAGGAAAACCCCTCAGAGTCTGTCGTGGTCGGGTTAAAGCATCCATGTGACTGTGACAATTTCTCTTTCCAGTTGGGAGCTCAGGAGGAAAAAAAACCTAGGGAAACCAGAGCGTTGTAACGTATAAAGGAATGTTTGCATCTCTAACAGACAGGATGAGCCGGGTGGTGCCTGTTTTGAGACCGCAGAGAGGAGCTGGCACCTGAGCTGGGCAGACAGACAGACAGACAGACCGCAGGTTGATACCCGAGAGCTGTGCACTGTTGGACACTTTCCAATCAGTTTTGGATGGAAGACTAGGATTAAACCGTGACCACTTAGCCGTTAAAGGTGAGAGGGAGAGGGTTTTTGATAGCACCTGGCTCTCTGTCCCCGGGGGTAGCCTTTCCTTATTAAAGCGGTGGAAAGAGACGCAAATGCGCTGAAGTGGAGGAGGGTGGGACTGTGACCCACCAGTAACTGAGTCAGGGAGGGCTCATTCCCCATTGTGAGGCCGGTGGGGCTGAGTGGCGTGCAACGCCCTGGCCTGCTGCAGGCCAGTGTTGCCAGGAGTCGCACCCTGGGTAGATGGAGACACTGTGCAGGGACATCGATCTGGCTGGGGTCTCAGCGAGGCCTGGCCACCGTCTGTTTTTCTGCCTCACCCCCTCTCCTTCCTTCACTCAGTGACTCCTGCATACTCTGTCCACACCCCTCTGATTTCTGACTCAGTCTTCCCTTCAGACTCTATTCTTGCCCACAACACAGTTACCCCTATGCCCATTATGCATTCACTATGTCTCAGAGGGGAAAGAAAGGGCAGACGGTAAGTCCCTCCACGTCACATATCAAACCTCCAAACTCACCTTCTGTTTCTGCCCGTTAAGAGGCGTGCTCTGTGTTCTGAGTCAAAAAATTCTCAATGTAGACAAATCTTTTATGGAGTGTTTCCTCTCTTCTTAAAAACAAAATCCTTGCTTATCAACTGATCCTCTCCTCGCAGTCCTAAAATATACTTCCTGATATTTAAAGTCTCCAATCTTCCTTGAGTCGATTTTTGTGCATTTGGGTAGTAGGATTCCATTTTCCTATTTTGCCTGTGAAGTCTGGTTTTCTGTCTAGTTCTTTTTACTGAATGGTCTCTGTCATCGCTGGTCAGCTGTGTCCCCCCTGTCATGCACCAGGGAAGGGTCAGTTTCTGGCCTCTCTATTGATTCCATCAGTAATTTTATGGTCCATAAGGATTGCTATTATTGGTAAAGTTGGTGTAATTTTTGGCCTATTTGGGAATTTGGTCACAAGTTTTAATATTAAGGAAACGCCATGAACAGCTGTGAAAGCAGGTGTAAAGAAGCTGGCTGGACCACTTTATATGGTCGGTGGAGTCATGGCCATTATATAAGTACTAGTGGCCCAGTGCATGAAATTCGTGCACGGGGGTGGTGGTGTCCCTCCGCCCAGCCTGCACCCCTTCCAATCTGGGACCCCTCGGGGAATGTCTGACTGCCGGCAGTTGGACATCCTTCTCGCAATCCAGGGCCACTGGCTCCAAACAGCTCACCTGCCTGCCTGCCCACCCCTAACCACTCTGCCTGCCAGCCTGCTTGCCCCCAGCTGCCTCTCCCCCACCAGCCTAATCACCCCCAACTGCCCTCCCCTTCTGGCCTGATTGCCCCTAACCACCATTGCCTCGGCACCACCACCATGGTTTTGTCCAGAAGGGTGTCCAGAAGGTCTCCCGGTCTAATTAGCATATTACCCTTTTATTCGTATAGATGGTTGTAGCAACCATGTCCTGGGTGTTCATTCATAAACATCAGTGTAACTCTATTAAGGCTATTTGTTGATTAGAGTATTGATGAGCAGAATTCCCTTTTGTAGGATTAATTGCATGTATGGCTACTTGGAGTTTCTAGGAATTGGCTACACTAGTACTAGCTCAGGAGAGCTATATTATGGAGTAGTGTTTTAGTGCTTGATAATACTTTAAATCTTCAACTATCACCCAACCCTCCTATAGGTCTCTCCCCCCCTCCCCCCATCACTTGGAGAGAAAGCCATGACCTTTGACATAACCTCAATGACCCATTCTTCATCTTGCTCCATGGAACCTCTGACATCTTCCTCTCCACCCCCTATCTTTCCTTTGCTCCAGTCCTGGGCCTAGCCTCCTTGATTTGCATCAAGCCCAGGTATTCTCCTGCCCCAGGGCCTTAGCACTGGCTGTAGCCTCTGCCTACAGAGCTTCCACCCAAACCTCTGCTGAGCCTGGCAGCTTCACTTCCTTCAGTTTTTTCCCCCAAGCCACCTTCTCAGTAAAGTCTTTCCTGGAGACACTACTTAAGGTCCCCCAATTCCTGTAACATTTTATATTCCTCTCCCTGCTTTCATTTTTCTTATTGGCATATATTGCTATGTAATAATCTCTATGTCTTATTTTCCTATTTCTTTATGTCCTCTCCCGTTCATTAAAATGTAAGCCCCAATGGGCCAGAGATTTTTTTTAAATCATTTTCCCCCTACTTGTATAGCTCCAGCTTTTAGAATAATGTCAGGCACTGGCTCTTAAAAATCAGTGATTGAATGAGAAGACAAAACAAAAATATAATTTCTGGCCTATAAAATCATAAGGGATAAAAAGCTTGTGAATATTTCTTCACTCTACTAACAAATTAAATCAAAACCATGTGCAACCAAGGTACTTACTATTAATTATAGCATCCAACAGTAGCTTTTGCTATGTCAGTGGTTTATAGATGTGATTTTTAGGAAATCTAACTATATCAATAGTTCCACGAATATCCCATGATTTGGTGGGTGTGCTCAAGAGAAAAGGCAGCTTAGTTTTGGAATGACGTTATGGCTTGGTAGTCGGGTTGGGTAATGATGCTGGAAAACAGCCTGGAGAAAGCTATATGTACCAGTAAAAGTTTGATTCATTTAACGTGCATTCATTAAGCATCTATACAGTGGTTCTCAACCTTCCGGCCTTTAAATATAGTTCCTCATGTTGTGACCCAACCATAAAATTATTTTTGTTGCTACTTCATAACTGTAATGAATCGTAATGTAATTATCTGATATGCAGGATGGTCTTAGGCGACCCCTGTGAAAGGGTCATTCGACTCCCAAAGGGGTTGTGACCCACAGGCTGAGAACCGCTGATCTATTATGTGATGAGACCTGGGTACACACAATGAACACGACATCACTTTTTCCTGGATGTTGCTTATAGTCTTAGTAGGAGATCTAGGTAGGTAAACAGTAACAACAATGAGATATTATGGAAGTACAAAGGAGGGGCCAGGTAGCCAGACCTGGGAGGTTTGGGGAAAGTTTCTTGGTGGAAGTAACAGCTGAGCAGGATAAACAGGAAGATGTGCAGGAACAGGGCATCGGTGGTGGTGGAGGTGGAGAAGGGGGCTGAGAAAGAGCATCCCAGGAAGGACCTGGAGGCACGAGGGGTCAGTCGGTGTCCTTCCGAGAAGCTGGAAGTTCAATATGGCGTGAACGTGGACCACGACCACACGTGTACCCTGAATTCAGTCACTTTCCATCAGCTCCACTGCCATCATCCCTATGCAAGCCACCGTCATCTCTCACTGGGACCCCTGCAACACCCCTCTCCCTGACTCCCTGCCTCTACTCTGTGTTGTTAGTACCGGGAAAAGGAGAAGCAGCCCCTGGCAGGCGAGAGCGGGTCTGGACGTCATAGCAGGGTCACGGTGTTGTTCCGTCCAACACAAACAACGTCCGAGAACCACAACCTCAGGCAAGGCCGCTCTGTGACCCGGGCAGATGGAAGACAAAAACAAGACCCGTGCTGAATAGAGACAACAGCACAAACAATCTCCAGACCACAGAAATGACCAGCGAGCCTGCCGCCCTGGCAGATGTGAGCTGCTGCTGGCGACTGTCCCACATCCCAACTTCAGCTTCACTGCTCCCCCCGCAGTCAGGAGCGCCGATCACAGATTGCCCCTGCTTCTGCGATCATCTAACCCGGACGAAACCCCATGTCCTTGAATCTTCTCCAGAATCACCCAACACAAGCCAAGTGGTATCATTAGCTGAGGTGCCTCCATGGTTCCCATCGTGTGTGTGTGTGTGTGTGTGTGTGTTCTCCCTCATTGCAAGGAGTCAGTAAACCCAGTTGTTGAACCAGCAGTGTGTTCCTGGTGGTCTTGAGCTGGAATGCATTGACAATTCATAAATACACAAATACCTTAATGTTTTCCTACGAAAAACACTTTGGTGGCTTCCCATGACTCTCAGAGTCACAATGAAACTTTCCCCAGCACCTCCATCATTTGCCTGCCTGCCTCCCAGACCTCATTTATCTACTTCAGAAGTGTTACTTGAGGATCTACAATGAGCTGGAAATATTTCTTGGCACAGGTCCATTTCACACAGCTGTGTGAAGAATGGATCTGAGCAAGAAGCCAGGGCAGGGGGTAGGGGGAATAGTTATAAATCTTTTTGAGTCTAGAAACAACTGGATTGGAATTGGGGAGGGGACAGGGTAAAACCTAAATGGCCAGTGTTATGCTGAGTGAGATAGGTCAGGCAGAGAAAGACCAGTACTGCATGGTATCACCTGTGGAATCCAAAAAAAACTGGACTACCTGGCCGGCATGGCCCAGTGGTTGAGCACTGACCTATGAACCTGGAGGTCACTGTTCGATTTCCGGTGGAGGCACATGTCCAGGTTGTAGGCTCAATCCCCAGTGTGGGTAGGGGGCATGCAGGAGGCAGCCCATCAGTGAGTCTCATCATTGATGTCTCCGTCTTTCTCCCTCCCCTCTCCCCTCTTCTCTTTCCCTTTCTTTCTCCCTCCCTTCCTCCCTCCCTCCCTCACTGCCATCAATAAAAATATATTAAAAATAAAATTAAAAAGCTGGACCCAGAGAACCAGAGAGTAAAGTGGTGGTTAGGGGTGGGGGAGTGGAGAAAATGGGGAGATGTTGATCAAAGGATACCTAGTTCCATTTATAAGACTAACAAGTTCTGGGGACCTAATGCATAGCATGGTGATTGCAACTAGTAATACTGTATTACGTACTTGAAAGTTGCTAAGAGAGTGGATCTTAAATGTTCTGAGCACAAAAAGGAAATGGTAATTATGTGGCCTGATGGAGGTGTTAGCTAATGCTATGGTGGTAATCATTTTGCAACATGTATTAAACCAACACTTTGCACACCTTAAACTTATACAGTGTTATATGTCAACTAGAGGCCCGGTGCATGAAAATTCATGCACACGGAGCGTCCCTCAGCCTAGCCAGTGCCCTCGCACAGTCTGGGACCCTTGGGGGATACCCACCTGCTGACTTAGGTCTGCTCCCTGAGAACAGATGATCTAAAAGAAATAATCATATCCTTGGGTAAGGATTTTTTAAAAAAAGATAATGGTCGCATGAAAATTCACTGCTGGTGGGGATGAAGGGACTGGGGGACTCCAGTGGCAGCTGCTCTGCAGGCCTGCCACCCTCTGGCAGGGCTGCGGAGACTGGGCACCTCCATCCTGTGACAGTGGGCACTGCCATCTTGTGAGGATGTGATGGTCAATTAGCATATTACCTCTTTATTATATAGGATTACAGCTTTGTAAAACTGGGGGGAAAAAACAAAAAATGTAATATCCTGATTTCCGGTTTGGGCCCCAGGAGCCAACACAGTGCGACATTCCTCGGAAAGGGACTCCAGCAAATATACCAACAAGGATTCTAGAAAAGGCAGTCTCGCCACTGGGCTCGAGTGTCTTATTTGCTTGGCTGCCTTTGGCCCGTGAATCGGTACCTGTCACAGAAAGAAATTGCTTGAATAATGTACCTATTCAGGTTCGAGTTTCTATGTTTAAGGGAGACATATTTCAGTGGAGTCAGTAACGTATTTCTTATGGCCTCCTGGGCTTAAATAAAATGATGATTAGAGTAATTCAGGGTCCATCAAGTAGTGCAGAAACAGCTGCCATCTGCCATTGCGTGCACTGGTAACTCATTTACTTCTTATAATGGGTTTCCACATCTATGAATTAGGTTAGAACGTGCGGCTCATGCTCAGAGGACCAATAAATGACTTGCTTTTGTGCTACAACCCTCAGAAGTCAATTATTCAGTATTCATTGCTTGTAGGGTTGAAAGCGAAACTGAATTCATTTTGGTTTCCTCCACCCTTCACTCTAGGACGTGTTTTAATGTTCCCTTCACAGAGACTTGGTGGTATTAACTAATGGTGTGTTTCGCGTATTTATAAACACGTTGTCATCTATTAGCGGGGCTATTGCAGGAATGAACTTGGCGCTTTATTCACATCACAGCCATTTCGCCAAGGCACCCTGACTCATCCAGAGGAGTTGAGATTTGAGCTCAGGCATTGAAAGCATGGGCTATTGTCTTCTCAGTAAGCCCCAAGGAGAGGCGAGAGATGCTGGGACACAATTATCAGACTGCTTCTCTACAGCCGTGCTCCCCCGAACAGTTTTGTAAGACTGAATTTAAGTGAAATAAAATGAAAAAATCCGGGTTCCATCACACTAGCCACATTGCCAGTGCTCAGTAGCCACCCCGGGCCGGTGGTCACCATGTGGAGAGTGCAGGGCGTGTCCCTTCTTGCAGGAAATTTGACTGGAGTTGTTGGTGCTGGGGTCCTGGGGTTCCCTGAGATAATAGAAAAGAAGGCAAGAAGAGAGATGGGGAAAGAAGAAGGGGGAGAGATTGAGAAAGGGAGGAAGAGGAAGGAAGGAAGGAAGGAAGGAAGGAAGGAAGGAAGGAAGGAAGGAAGGAAGGAAAGAAGGGAGGGAGGAGAGGAGGGAGGGAGGGAGAGAAGAAGGAAAGGAGCGAGGGAGGAAGGAAGGGAAAGAAGGAAGAAGGGAAGGAAAGAAAAGAAAAAACAGAAGAACCCTCAGCCGACCGGAGAGAGAGGAGATGTGAGGAGCAGAGGCGTCCCGCCCAGGTGGGCACCTGACAGATCTTAGCCGCCCTGTCCTTCCTGGACCTGGTTGAGAAGCTGCTGCCACCATCTCCTTGTGTGGCCCTGGCACCCGTGCCCTCAGAGGCATGTCCGGCCCTTTGTGTCCCTTTCAGGGAAAGCCGTGGCCTCGGACACGTCCAAGGCCACAAGCCTCACGGGCCGTCCTTCCAACCTCCCAGGCCCGCAGCGGGGCAAAGAGGAGGCGGCCAGCGCTTAGTCTGTTCGGCCTCGCTAAGCAGGTGACACTTTTATTAGACACAAAAACCTCAACCTGGGGAAAGATGTCTATTTAGAGCTGGGAAACTAGGCCACCTCTAAAATCCGTGGCCTACATTTCCTGCTATAGAAATTTAAAAAACGAAATAGCGTAAGGACGGCTTGTGGGCACTGGAACGCCATCAAAAGCCGGGGTGAAGGAGAAAGGACGGAAGAAAGGAAGGGAGGGAATTTGAAAGCGTTTCGGAGTTTGCAATCCTTTTTAACCTAGCTAACAATGTACAATAACGGAAGAAAAATGAGTAGCCAGCTGTGTATTTGTTTTCCTGGAAGAGCAATGTTTGCTAACTGGTGGCTCCTTCAGCAGGGGGGAAAAAAAATCCATTTCCCCTCTGAGGCCTTTTAGAAAAATAGCAACTTCCCCAGCCCCCTGCCCGCCACCCACAAAGACCAGGCTGGGTGCTCACGCTGACCAGCAGCCGCTGCGTTCTGTGACAGGCTTCTGAGAAACTGTTTGCTTGATCTCATCGATCGGGGCTCTTTGCACCGAGCCCCGTGGAGCATCTGAGGTTAACAGGCTTTTGAGGCCTGCGAGCCCATGAATCTTGGCGGTCGGGATGAGTGCTTGTCCAGAGGAAGGAGGATAAAATAGCAGCCGTACCCAGTGCTGCTTATCATCCATAGCTGCCTCGTTAGGGATTGTGGGGACAGGGCCAGCATTTGGACGGTGATCACTAGATGGAAAACACCCAGGCCTGCCGTCGTTTTATCCATCGTCCATTCACACTGAGGTATGAAGAATGAATGAGGTTCTTTTTTTAAAAAAATATATATTTTATTGATTTTTTACAGAGAGGAAGGGAGAGGGATAGAGAGTTAGAAACATCGATGAGAGAGAAACATCGATCAGCTGCCTCCTGCACACATCCTGCTGGGGATGTGCCCGCAACCAAGGTACATGCCCTTGACCGGAATCGAACCTGGGACCTTTCAGTCCGCAGGCCGACGCTCTATCCACTGAGCCAAACCGGTTAGGGCTGAACGAGGTCCTTTAAAATATATTTTTGTTGATTTCAGAGAGGAAGAGAGAGGGAGAGAGAGAGATAGAAACATCAGTGGTGAGAATCATTGGCCAGCTGCTTCCTGCACAGCTGACACAGGGGGTCCAGTCCACAATTTGCATGTGACCTCCTCGTTTGCATGTGACAGGTTGAAGCTCAACCACTGAGCAACACTGGCTGGGCCACACTGAGGTTCTTTAAAACACAGAGGCAGAGGGGTCACTGCATCCATTTCTGCCATTGATATTTCTAATATTCCCCGGAACCGAGTTCTCTCTTAGTTCTGGTTCACTGCGCATTTGAGTCACTATAATGTAGCAGAAGTAACCTCCTGGGCATAAGCCTTTAAACACCGATGTTAGGTCCCCAGGTCTCACTGCCCTGACACAGCAAACCCCGCCACCTTGTCTACAGGTCAACACCTTAGGAAGGAACAGCCCGTGGCAGCCTGGCTTCCAGAGCAAGGACACCAGGCAGCAGTGCCTCTCCAAGCCCCACCCAGGCTGGACAGGTAGTGAGCGAGAGAATAGTCTCATTGTTTTCCATGACTGAGCCTGGGAGTGGTCGGTGAGCCTCTATCCAGTGACATCTGGAAACGGCAGGGTCTTCTTGAGATCGCGAGGAAACAATTTGTTGACTCAGAGATTCAGAGCAGAATGATGGACAGCAGCCGTGCGGTGACCAGCGGGGCTGGAACTCCCTCTGGACTCATGGCAAAGTAATCAGTGCCTCACCTGAATCTTGTGTGAGCGACACAGTAGCACACTGTCTGCCAACAGCAATTATAACAGTAAAGTAACAGTTGTTGACTAACTCATACGAGCCGGCCAGTTTTTATAGATTGTGTCATTCAATTCTCACAGCAATGCTACGAGGCAGGCATTGTTATTATTTCTGTTTTACAGATGTGGAAACCAAGGAACAGAGAGGTTAAGTAACATACTCAAGAGCACACAGTACATAGAATGGAGGCAGCATTTGAACTCAGAGTTATGTGCTTAACACCAGGCTGGGCTGACTCTCAGTTGACTGCCTCGCATCTGGGAATTGCTTCTCTCTTCCCCCCACAGAGCCATGTTCTACCATCTTGCTTTGCCAGTTTTTCCCGAAATGGGAAGGTTCATTCTACTGGGTAAGTGCCCTCAGGGCACAGAACAGATATTTATCATTGAAAGGCAGACAGCAGGTTTGCTATTTGGAAAGGAAGGAACTCTTAGAAGGCCTTGATTGTTCTGGAGTGTGGAGTTGACAAGGATCAGTTGAGCTCTGATTGGCTAGTCATGTCTGCAGAGGGCTTGGGCAGGATGAGAGGTGGTGTGTGTGCTATGTGTGTGTTATTGCTGCCATGGGGAAGATGAGGACATTAAATCCAACAGAGAAAAGGACTTTAGACGCGTGGCCGTGGAGGGTGCTATTTTAAGTTAATTGTGCCCTGGATGTCACCCCATGGGGCAAAAAGAGAATGTGTTTTGGCACATAGGAGAAAAATGACAAGAAGGCAGCACCTGTACGAGATGGTTTTCCATCTCTCTCGACATCCTAATTACAGTGTGCTGGGGAAGCCCTGTCACCAGAGGTCAAGGGCAAGCTTTAACTGAACCCCGGTTAAACGGCTGCACACGAACGATAAATTGATTTTTTTAAAAATTGAAATTCTTTATTGTTTAAAGTATTACAGATGTCTCCTTCTCCCCCCCCCCCCAGTGACCTCTTTCCTGGCCATTCCTACCCCCCAGCACATGCCTCACCCCTCTACTGCCTGTGTCCATGGGTTGTGCTTCTATGCATGCAAATGCTATTTCTTGATGAAGGCATTCTGTATGTAGAGGTTTCAAAGAAACATAGGTAAGTAGCTTATCCCAGCTGTTGTTCCTCCCAGTTCTTATCAGCGTCCTCCTCGAAAATGACTTGTTTTATGTGTCCTGGTTCCTGGGAACTCATGGCTCCTTTTGTTCACTGGCAAACGGAGGTGTCAGTCATCCCTGTGGGAACAGCTCCTGGAGAAGTTAGTTTGGGGGAACTCGAGGAATGTGACCTATTCAGTGCCCTGGAAGTGTGTTTATTGATGGGGGGGGCGGGGACGACTGTTGTTGGCCCCTCAGGGTTCCGTGGCTTTCCCAGGCCTCCCCAAATTATGCTCCAAATGAACGACAGCCATTCCCATTTTGTTCCCGGCAGTTTCTTGTGCTCGTCCAAGTAGCGCATCGCACCTCCTCCAGGCTTGTCCTGGCCTCTACATAGTTACAAAGTTCCATCCTGTCTGTTTATTTCCTTCTTTAGCTCTCTTTCCGCTCAAAAAATTTTGGCAACATTGTGAAATATCTGGTATTTTTTTCCTAGGAGCTTTTCTTCGGACCCTAGTGCTCTCTGTGGAAACTTGTTCAAGTCTTCTGTGGGGCCCTGGCCGGTGTTGCTCAGTGGCTAGAGCATTGGCCTGCACACGGAAGGGTCACTGGTTCAATTCCTGCTCAAGAGCACATACATGGGTTGCAGGTTCTATCCCCAGCCCGGTCGGCTCCAGTTCTGGAGGCAACCAATTGATGTGTCTCTCTCACATCAATGTTTCTCTCTCTTTCTTTCTCTTTCTCACACATTCTCTCTCTCCCCACTCCCTCCCTCCCTTCCACTCTCTCTAAAAATCGATGGAAAAAATATCTTCAGGTGAAGATTAACCAAAAACTAAAGTCTTCTGTGGGGAGTGTCCCATTTCTGAGCACCTCCCGTGAGTCCAGCTTGCCTGGCAGTTTATATTCTGTTAGCACTCACTTCAGTTCTCTCAGTAAGTTGCTCTTTTAAAGATGAGGGAGACTGAGGCTCAGGGAGGTCCAGCAATATGACTAGTTTCCTCCACAATGAGAGGTCGGGTTCAGCTCAGGTCTGAAGTCCCCCCACCTTTTGAGCTTCAGACCTGCCTCCCACTCTGCCCATGACCCCTCTTTCCTCCCTGGGCAACCCTCCAACATCTGCTCTCAGCAGGCTCTATTTTCCCTGCCATGGTGTTTTGCTCTTGTTCATTTTCTGTGCCGTTATTTTCCTTGGTGGCAGGGTGCTGCCTCTTTAAAATACATATCCGATCACATTTCCCCTTGGCGTGAAATTATTCACGGTTCCCTGTTGCTTCCCAGGCAGAATGCAAGCATGGCCTCTCAAGCCAGCCTGCCCTGTACCCTTCATCATTGCATCCTCTCCCCCACACTCCACGAGACAGCAGCCCCTCCCTCACCCGAGGTCTTGCTTTCTATAGTTTGTCACTAGCGGTCAGCTGTGGGTTAAGAATATGAAATGGGAAATTCCAGAAATGAACAGAGGATACGTTTTAGATCGAGGCTGTTCTGAGAAGTGTGATGAAATCTCACGTGGCTCAGGACGTGGATCCTCCCTTTGTTCGGGGTCTCCACACTATAGGTGCTTGCCCCCCTTTGCCACACAGTAGCCATCTTGATGGTCAGATCCACTGTCAAAACATCGAAGTGCGTGTGTTCGAGTGACCCTTTGTTTTGCTCAAAATGCAAGGGCGAGAAAGAGAGAGAAGGAGAGAGAAACATTGATGTGAGAGAGATACATCGGTTTGTGATGCTGGCACTTCAGATACGTCAGAGGCAAGCTGGAAAGTGCTTTCCGGTATCGTCAGAAGGTCAATAATAGCCTAAGTCCCAGGCCTACCTCAGTTAACTCACTTCGTCTCATCATGTAGGCATTTCACATCTCACATCATCACGGGAAAGAGGGTGAGTCCAGTACAATGAAAGAGAGAGAGAGAGAGAGGGAGAGAGAGAGACTACATGTTCACATAACTTTTATTACAGTGTATTGTTATAATAGTTTTATTTATTAGTTATTGTTGTTAATCTCCTGCTGAGTCAAATTTTACCATTGTTCTGTATGCATGTATAGGAAAACACACAGTATATATATATAGGGTTTAGTACTACCTGCAGTCTCAGGCATCTACTGGGCATCTTGGAATTTATCCTCTCAGGGTAAGGGGGACCACCATATGGATGGTTGTTTTTTGACAAAAGAAAATAAAAGAAAATGAGAGAGAAGAAGGGAGGGAGGATGGGAGAAAAAGGAAGGAGAAAAAGAAAAGGATACAGCCCAGCTGGAATGCTTCGGTGGTTGAGTGTCAACCTATGAGCCAGGAGGTCATGGTTCGATTCCAAGTCAGGGCACATGCCCGGGTTGTGGGCTTTATCTCCAGCATGGGGTGTGCAGGAGGCAGCCAGTCAATGATTCTCAGTTGGAAGGCCCGTTCTGGGTGGGTGCAAGAGCAGGTTGGTCAGAAGGCAAGGTCAGATGACAATGTCTTGCATTGTCTCTTCTTGAAAAGAGACTTTCCAGTCGGGGCTCAGAAAGGTTTGTGGCAAGGGCTGAGTTCTGTTGCTAAGTGCTGTGCCATGAACAAACGATCTCCTTACCTGCCTTTGCTTACCTCCCAGACCCAATGAGGACGTTCTGGTCAGTACACATTAAGAGGAGCAGTGACAAGCCGGGGTTTTCAAGAGGAAGCCAAACACAGGTCTGGATGTGTGCCATCAAAGGAGCTGGAGATGTTTGCTCTCAAGAGAAGGCTCAAGGGTCCAAGGTAACTGTCTTCACATCAATGTTATATTTAATTCATGCAGTGGAATACGGTGTCAATAACGGTGGAAGGAGCCAATACACACTGTCAAGTGAAAGAAGCAATTGCAGAACCAGTATGCTTAGTGTGTTCTCATATCCTGTGCAGAAATATGAACAATGCTTTATACATACGTGTGCATATATACAGGTATTACATATATGGTTGCAGAGGTGGGGCAGCTCATAAAACTCCGTTTCCCAGTTTACAAAAGTGTATTTCTTTCATCACCACTTTCAAACTCATCTTAGAATAGGAGTCTCATTTCTAAATGGGGATCACACCTATAAACTTGCCGCCCCAGTGCACTCATTCATTGCTGGCCTCCTCTTTGATCTACTGGGGTGAATGTCAGTTCATCGAAGGTTCGCACCTTGACACTCTGCCCAGTAGGTGGCCTGTGGAACATCGTGGTGCGAGGGGGTGGGCTGCTGGCTCTGTCCTGGGTCTCTGACACTGTGCAGGGGGAGAGAATACCCCCATCCAGGTAATGGGGCCTGATAGTAGGGTCTGACCCTGCATGGTGGTCTCCCTAGGCCTAAGCATGCAGGCTTTCTTGAGCCATGTTGGCGTCATGCTGGCACATATGTGGGAGGTTCTCTAGAGTTGTGGTATAAAAAAGAGCCTGTCTGGTCTTTGTCCCAGGATTCCTGGCACAAAGCTTCAAAAACCCTTGGCAATTCCAGAATGATAGGAGTGTTTTGTTATGCAGAAGACAAGTTGTGCTGGGACAAGGTTTGCGGGAGGGGCAACAGCACAAGGGTATACGCGTCGGAGTGTAATTATTGCCACGTTGTTCACGCCCCGATCAGGACTCTGTGTGTTTGGCTGATCACTGGAAAGTCCATGCATTTGAGGGTTGGGATTCTTTGCAGTCGGCCCTATGGGGAGAAGGGAGAGGTGGGAGATTGACTTCAGTCACGCATCCCATGATTCAATCATCCCTATGCAACGAAACCCCAATCAAACTCCAGACGGTGAAACTTGGTGGAGCCTTCTGACTGGGGACACACTGACGTGTGAGGAGGAGGCTGGGCCCTGACTCCACGGGGAGTGTCAGAAGCTCTGAGTCCGGAACCCTCCTAGACTTTGCCTATGTGTATCCTTTATAATAACACCGTAATCGCAAGTGTAGTGCTTTCAGTGGATTCTGTAAGCCCTTCCAGGAAATCATTGAACCGGAGGGGGCTGCTGAAAGCCCTCATGTTTATAGCCAGTCAGTCTCAAGTGTGGGTGATGTCTGAATTGGGAGCAGTCCCGTGGAGGACTTTGTCATTAAACTGTGGGGTCAACACTAACTCTGGTTGGTTAGTGTCAGAATTGTACTGAGGTATACCCAGGTTTGCGGGAGGGGCAACAGCACAAGGGTATGCACCTTGGAGTGTAATTATTGCCACATTGTTGACACCCTAATCAGGACTCTGTGTGTTTGCCTGGTTGCTCCTCACCCTAGACAAATGGTGAGTCCCGTAACTTACGCTTGTCTGGCGGATGTCATTGCTTTCTCACTGTGGTTTTAATTTAAATGTCTCCTTTTCCCAAAGAGATTGAATATCTTTTCATATAGTACCCGTCATTTAGTTTTCTTCTTTTATAAAGTGCCTGCTTATCTGTTTTGCTCATTTTTTTTTCCTGTTGAGATCAATAGAATCAAGTCTATTGTCTTCCTTATCGATTATGTATGTATGATCTTAGTTTCTGTCTAGGCTTTCCATGCTCTTTTTGATGTCTTTTGAAGAATTTTAATATGATATAGTTGTGTTCACTAACCTTTCTCTTTGTGGTTGGTGTTTTGTAGGTCTTGTATAAGAAATAAATTCTTACCTTAGTCTTAAAGAGGTTTTTTTTGGTATTGTGTTCTTTTATATGTCCTATCTAATAAAATAGTAATATGCAAATTAACTGTCACTCCATGACAAAGGTGGCGGCATCCATAACGGATGGTGTCGCCCCAGCAACGTGAGCCCAGCATCCACTTCTCAGCCATGCAGAAGGAGGGGAGGGGCCTCTGGCTAGAGGCCAGGGCGAGGAATGCTGATGTTGCAGACTAGGCTGAGGGACCCCGCCCCATGCATGAATTTTCATGCACCAGGCCTGTAGTGTGTGTGTGTGTGTGTGTGTGTGTGTGTAATTGATTTTTACAGAGAGGAAGGGAGAGGGATGGAGAGTTAGAAACATTGATGAGAGAGAAACATCAACCAGCTGCCTCCTGCACACCCCCAACTGGATATATGTCCACAACGAAGGTACATGCCCTTGACCAGAATCGAACCTGGGACCCTTCAGTCTTCAGGGCAATGCTCTACCCACTGAGCCAAACCGGTCAGGGCATGTTTTGTGTTCATAATGTGACATTTTGATGTTCAAACTTAAGTGCTCAATCTACCTGAAATGTATTTTTGCAGATGATGTGAGGGAAGGGCCCCATTTCGTTTGATTTCACATAAATAACCAATGATCCCAGCACCAGTGATGGACGGGCCCTCTCTGCTGCTGAAATGCCAGCTTTGTTATAAATCCATTTTCCATATATGGGAAGGTTTCTTTCTGGCTCTCTATTTTCTTTTGTTGGTCTATTTGCCTATTTTGTACCAACACAACAGTGTCGTCGTGGTTCTTTTTGGTATCTGCAAAGACACGTTACTCCAGTTCATGCTAATGTCTTTGTTGTTCTTGGCCTTTGGTTCTTCTACAGATAGGAATGAGCTTAGCAAGTTCTAGGAAAACGAAAATACTTGGAATTTTGATTACCATTTTATTAAACCTAAAGGTTAATTTTGGAATGCTTGACCATTATATGCCATTAAGTCTCTCAATCCATCAGTATGGTATGCCTCTTTGTCTATTTAGGTATTCTTTAATAACTTTCGGTATAGGTCTTGCACAATTTTAATTAGATTTGTCCTTAGATATACTGTCTAATATGTTGGCATATGTTGTTGTAAATTATGTACTGTTCTAAATTGTATCTTTAAACATTTTTTCAATTACAGTTGACATATATTATATTAGTTTCAGGTGTACAACATAGTGATTAGACATTTGTATAACTTACAAAAGGATCACCCTGATAACTCTAGTACCCACCTGACACCATACATAATTATTACAATACTAGGGGCCCGGTGCACAAAAATTTGTGCACTCTGGGGGGCGGTCCCTCAGCCCGGCCTGTGCCCTCTTGCAGTCTGGGACCCCTCAGGTGATGTCCACCTGCTGGCGTGTCTGGCCAGCCTGGGTGAGGGGCTGATGGCTGTTTGCAGGATGGCTAAGCCTCCCAGTGGGGACCCTCACCCCATTGGGGTATGGCCAGCCTGGGTGAGGGGATGAAGGCTGTTTTCAGGCTGCCTACAGCTCCCATTGACCCAACGTCCCAGCGAGGCTGGCTGGAATCAGGTTTCTGGGGTTTATTTATCTTCTATAATTGAAACTTTGTTACCTTGAGCGGAGGCCTAGGGAAGCAATGAAGCCTCCTGTTTGCTTCAACTCCATGGTTTCTATAATTGAAACATTGTTGTCGTGAGCAGAGCCCCAGCTGGCCTAGGCAGGCAGTTGCAACAGAAGCCTCCTGTTTGCTCTAGCTTCGTGGCTGCCTGCCTCCATCTTGGCTGGGTTAATCTGCATATAGCCGCTCTGATTGGCTGGGGGCGTGGCTTGGCTGGTGGGCATGGCTTATGTGTCTCGGAGTGATGGTTAATTTGCATATTACTCTTTTATTAGAATAGATTACTAATTCCCTATGCTATACTTCACTAAATTGTGCCTTTTTGAAATAATATTTTGAGCAGTGTTTGCTGGTATACAGAATTGAAATATTTTGTTATATTCTTATATCAAATCTGGTAACCTTCTTAAACTCTTTTGTTAATTCTAATTGTAGATGCTTTTGGGTTTTCAATGTACTTAATAGTATAATCTGCAAATAATGATAACTTTGTTCCCTCCTTCCTAATCCTTTTTGTTGTTGTTAATTCTCACCCCAGGATATTTTCCCATTGATTTCTAGGGAGAGTGGAAGAGAGAGGGAGAGACAGAGAGAAACATTGATGTGAGAGAGACACATCGATTGGTTGCCTCCTGCACGAGCCCTGACCAGGGCCTAGACCGAGGAGGAGCCTAAACCCAGGGACATTGGAGGGGGATCTGGTCCTGTTGAGGGAGGCTGTGTTTGTCTGATGTTGCCTGTGATCCAATAGGCAAGGCACTTGGATGTGGGGGTCTGTACGGAGAAGCGCACAGTGAGTATTTTTTTCTCCGTCTCTTTTTTAAAAAAATATATATTTTATTGATTTTTTACAGAAAAGAAGGGAGAGGGATAGAGAGTTAGAAACATCGATCAGCTGCCTCCTGCACACTCCCCACTGGGGATGTGCCTGCAACCAAGGTACAAGCCCTTGACCGGAATTGAACCTGGAACCCTTAAGTCCACAGGCTGATGCTCTATCCACTGAGCCAAACCACTTAGGGCTCTCCCTCTCTCTTTTATATATTGTTTAATGACACCTGGATAATCATTAGGTTGTTCTTATATTTTACTATTAAATTATTAAAACACAAGCATTGTAAACCTTCTTGTACATATCCCTAGCCTGCTTCTCTGATGAACTTATTACAATGGAATCACTGGGTCAACTCTATGCTGATTTTAGGCTGGGAGAGGTACTACCTATTTTTCCTTCAGTTACTCTCTTGTCAGCAGAGTGGGGGAGTTCCTTTTCCTCCAACACGGGCTATAATTAACTTAAAAAGTCTTTGCTCATCTGCTAGCAGAAATACTGTTTTAATTTCCATTCCTTTTATTGCTAGTGAGCTTGAACAGCTTCGATTTGTTTTTCTTCTTTAATTTGCTTGTCCATGTTCTTTGCGAAATTTTCCATTAGCGTGGTTTTCCCCTCTTCTTTGAAGAGTTATTTTTGCTTTAGGGAATCTGAACCCTCTGTTGATGGCAGATTAATGTAGTGGTTGAGAGCCTGACTTTTCCAGATGTGACTTGTGACTAAGTCCCTTAAACTCTCTCGTCACTTCTTCATCTCTAGGTTAGTTCCTATTTCACAAGTGTGAAAGAACACTCTTTCACCCCTCCCACCCCCACTACACCCCTGGTAGGGACAACTGGGAGAGGTGGCATTGATGGCACCAAGAGAATTGGTTGTCTTTACATAACACTGGCATATCCAGAGAGGGCAGGGATCAATGAGAGCAGAACCCAGCAACATTTTGAAGGGCGGATGTGGAGGATTGGGGGCAGCTGTTCCACCCTGGGATGTGGGGAAGACGGATGGGCTAAACGTTTTCTTTAAAGAAAGTCTTTCCGGATGTTGTCATCTTTCCTTTGGAGACTCTGCTTCCCGCACTCCCCACCCCTCGGAGCTGTTTATGAAGCGCAGTGCTTTTTTGTGTGCTTTGAATCAGAACTGTATTTCTCTAGTATTTACCTCTGTGTGACACTGGGTTTAAAGTGAGCAAGAAGACTCGTTTGGCCAGGGATTAATGGAGAAGGGGCTTGTGAGATGCCCCATCATTTTTTCAAAGAATTTTCCTCATCTGGTATCAGTCTTTGTACTGTGTATGGCATTTTGCCATAAAACAACAAAAGAAATTGTTTTAACTTTAAATATTTTAAAATAGAGTCTCTCAGGCTCATGTCAGTGATGATGTATTTGTCTAGGATATGGAAGACACAGTGCAGATGGGCTTACGGCGTATCAAATGTGTTGGCTCAGCCAGGTCGCTGTGGCACAGTGGTCAAACATCAACCTATGAACCAGGAGGTCACCATTCAATTCTTGGGCAGGGCACATGCCTGGGTTGCGGACTCCATCCCCATTGGGAGGCGTGTAGGAGGCATCCAATCAATGATTCTCTCCCATCACTGATGTTTCTCTCTCTCTCTCTCTCTCTCTATCTTCTCTCTCTCTCTCTCTCTCTCTCTCTCTCTCTCTCTCTCTCTCTCTCTTCTCTCTCTCTCTCTTTCTCTCTCTCTCTCTCCTCTCTCCCTTCTCTCTCTCTTTCACTCTCTCTCCTTTCCTCCTTCCCTCCCCCTCCCTCTCTCTCCTTTCCTCTCTGAAATCAATAAAAATATATTTTAAAAAATTAAAAAATGTGTTGGCTCAGACAGAAGGGAATCTAGCCGTGGGTGGGCCTCAGATCAGGACTCTCATCTTCCCATCTTCCTGCTCCACCTTTCAGAGTATCAGCCACGTCTTCAGGTTGATTGCTCTTATTCTAGGACACCTGCCAGTGACAGCCAGGCCGTTCCTCCCCGCCTCTGTCTATGTTAGGAGGGAAAAGAAGAAGAGAACGTGTAGTTTGCTTTGGGTTTCTCTGAAGAGAAGGAAGTTTTCTTCCAAATAACTCCCATCAAACACCTCCCCGTAGCTCAGAAGGTGCCGGCACCCTGTCTCTGAAGCCATCGTTGGCCGAAAGGAGGGATTGCAGACACTTGGCTTAAGTCAGGGGTTCTCAAAGCGTGGTCTCTAGTCCAGCAGCATCAGCCCTTCTTTGAAAGGACATTCTCAGGATTCACTGCAGATCCAGGGAGTCAGAAACTCTCTGACTTAATAAAGCCCCAGCTGGTTCTGATGCCCTCTTTCGCTGGAGACCCAGCGGCTCAGAGCTGCCAGTGGAACGGAGCTGGTTTAGTCCCTGGCACCACAAGGGCCGGTTGAGGGCGGGCCGACCTCCTGAACGAAGCTGAGGCTCTGAGGGAGGAAGGGAGAAGTGGGCATGGGAAAGTGCCAACAGTGTCCATTACGCGGGACTCATTCAAAGTCCAGATGACCCTTTAAACCTAACTTTTTAAGTTGCAAAATTAATAGATGCACCTCGTTTCGAATTGTGGGAAGGTATAGGTGACGAGGGATGCTCGCTCACAAATCTGTGCTTGCTTTTCTCACCCACCATATCAGGGAGATGGTTTTAGGTCAACCAGAAACCTTTCCTTCTTCATAAAAGCTGTGTATTATCCCATTCCATGAATGTTTCTTCATTTATTCCCTCAGTCTCCTGCGGATGGGCCTGTACATGGTTTCTAATCTTTGCTTATATGAACGTCTGCAAAGGACACCTGTGTTCATGTTTCTTTGAATGAGAGCAGACGTGTACACGTGGAATGTCCAGCTCAAAGCCTACTCCATTTTAAATTTTGATAAGTATTTGCAGGTTGTCCCCCACTGGAGTGGCACTAATTCATATTCCTACCAACAGTCCATGGGACCCACCAACTGTAGCAATTTCCACACTTCAGATTTTTGCTCCTTTAATAGGAAAAAGTATTACTCTTTTAATGTCCATCTTTTAATTTATCACTTACAAAGCGGGCTGGATTACTTTTTCATGTTTTCTTATATGCAAAACTCATTTTTACATGTTTTTCAAGGGCACAGCCACACAGACATTCATATTTATGTGGTTTCCTCATAAGGGTTCTGCCTTCAATATCAGGCAAAGAACTCCCAGATTTGCAAGTGCTGTTTAATAGAAAAGAGGTTAAATAAAGCATCTCTGGGGTGAGAAAGGTCACTGCAGTTCCCCTTGGGACTTTTGGAGGAACACAGACCACGGCGCAGAGCACACAGCCTGTTTCTCTTCCATCCAGATGTCCGTGAACCCTTCCATCGAGCTGCTACGAACCGGTCAAGTCTCGGCTTCTGGTGGAGGCTGAGCTCTCCGTCTCTAAGATGATATTTCCAATTCCAGGCCCCGTAGCTCGAGTGGAACACCCCACAGGGCGCCCCCTCTCGCTGCTGCTGTCTGCCTCCCATTCCCAGGCCTCGTTGATCCTCCGTAGGCAGCTTTCAAATACGAGCTCCTCTGGGTCTTATTAAAACACGTTGTCAATGCCCGTCTTTCTCGGCTGGGGTGACCTTTAACTCAGCGTTGCCTTCGCTACCTGACTTGGATAACCTGCAAAGGAAGGTTGCCATGGCGATCTTGCCTTCAGCTCAACCAAATCTGGCTTCTGTATCTTATTAAATGTTTCCCAAAAAGGAAATCACACAGACACAGATGATGCGGGTCATTCACGTGTGTTGCTATAATGTTCTCTTGCCCCCCCCTTCCTGATTATCGGTCACTCTTCCTCTGCCATGACTTCAGTCACTACCCCCTTCTTTCTTAATCTCAGCAGTTGTGGCAAATGCTTAAATTTTAGGGGCCAAAGGGATGCTTATGGCAAATGTCAGTTTGCCTTTCAAAAGACATTTTTGCAACGCACATCTAGCACCACTGGCAAATGTCAGAAGTAGATGCATAATGAGACCCTGTTAGAGGCACTACTAGGATAGACATTTTTTTTTTTGTGGCATGTCCCCCCTTTTCCTGGGGAGTCCATTTTCCTAGTGACTGCCATTAAATCTGAGGAGATAATCTTTAAACTACCAGCTCGGTGCTCCTTATCTGGGAGGAGAGCTGGAATGCACAATTGTCATCGGGGATTTGCAAGAGGTCGTTTTGTATTCACCCCATGGTTAGAAGAAGAGGAGAGAAGGTGAAAAACCAGTGACACTCAGAGTCTGCAGGAGGGTAGATCAAGCACTCAATCCTCTGCTAACCGTCAGTCCAGCAAAAGGGATGATCAGGCTTCAGGGAGGATCAAGGCTTGCGAAGGCCAGGTGCGGCCATCCGTCCCCGAGCCCCTCTGTCTTTAGAAGCAGATGCCCCGTGTCTGCTCTGAAAGGGTGGGGGGAGGTGCCGGGCAGGCAGGAGCAGGCCTCTGCTGGGTGGGATGGAGGTCCTTGCCTCTTTCCAGAAGGTCTTCCCCACTGTGTTAGTTGGGTAGGGCCACCGTAGCGTTTGTAGTTAGATTGTCCACTGGGTTTAGCACATTCCGGTTCAGGACACTTGCATGGGGACTTGAGTCTGTACTCTGTGAAAGAGCCATCAGTGTGGTCTTGCCCGGCACAGAGAGAGGCTGCCGCAAAGTAAGGCTGTGGCTTCTGGCCCAAAGCCATTAGAAATGAATGCTCCAGGCTTTGCTGTCTAGCCACCCGAGTCTCAGAAACACTGCGGCTCAGTGTCCGAGATCCTTCTTTTATACATCTCTTCACCCATCAACTAGGGCCCAGGTGACCCTCTAGGCCATTGAGGGGTAGTGGTTTGGCCCAGAAGGCTCAGCTTGTAGCAAAGGGCAGTAAGATTGCCCAGTGAGGATTGGCTGGCACAGAAACAGCGTGGTCTTAGGCCCCTGATGCTTACCTGGGCAGACCAGAACCTGCCCTCTAACAGGTGCACTGGAGTGGGGAGGAAGGGAGGGACCCGGAATCAGCCCCAGGTGGTTGCTCCTCTTCCTAGCTCCTCCCTTCACTCAGCCCCAGGACGGAATCAGGCCCACTGGGTCTGGTCATAAAGACAGGAGCTCGCTTGGGACAGCTAACTGAGGCCTGTGTCCCTCTCAGAGGAGGAGGGAGGGAGTCTTGGGGAACCCTCTCCAGGAAGTGGGCTGGGGTGAGGCTAGTGGTTGTAAAGATGGAATGAGCTGAATTCGCTGCCTCACCAACTCTCCTCAGGCACCAGACACTGTGGTAAGAATCTCACAAATGTTCTTGTCCAATTCTTATAGGCCCTTGTGAGTGGACACATAGATAAATGGAAGCTTCTGTAGGTAGAGCACAGGAGGTTTATCTCGGTGCAGTGGCTGATGCAATGCTGTGAGCACACCCCAGGAATTCAGATCTTCCTGGCAAACCAGGAAGATGGCAACGCCCGCCTGAGCCCCTCCTAGAGCCACGTGCACAGTACCCTGACCTTTACGCTCATTGGCTCCCTAAGAAGACCTGGCGTTCCATGATTGGCCATCTCCGCTATATATACTGCTGTACTTCCTCAATAAAATTAGACCTGCGTTATAAAACCAGGTCCCCGGAGTCATGCATGCAAGCGTCCAAGTGCTTAGGGGCTCCGTCGTCCTCACCCCTGGGAGACCCCCTGCTTCAAGCTTCCAGGAGACGCAGGTAACGCTGCTAGGTGGAGACATAACAAGAATTGGAGCCCAGATGGCCTCGCTCTAAAACTGGCCCTTTCAATGACTCTGGCCCACAGGTTCCACTCCGTCCCACAGTGGGCAGGACAAGAATGCACACAAACTCATCTACTCACTGTTTGTTTTTGCGCTGCCTGTGTACCCGAGCTCGTGCAAGGTGGCCAGATCACAGGGCGAAGCACACAGTTGGCTCTCCCTGTCCTGCGTGGGTTTGGAAAGCTCACCCCTGGAAGGTGAAGACTGAAAGCTTAAAAAAAAAAGTCTTTATTGCGTAACAGCCAGGACTTCAACTCCCCGAGTCACTGGAAGGAAGAACCCCGGGGGTCTCGGGGGCGTCCATTCTGAGCACACGGTGTGTGTTGTGTCAGATGAAGGAAGGTGCCAGCGGCAAGGGTTACAGCTTCCTTAGGAGCTTGACATGCGTGTGGCCAGGGACTCTGGGGAAGACCAGCTCCCTCTGCATGGACCACATTCTTTCCAAAAATATCCCGCTGCCTTCCAGCTCACACCCTGCCCTCCAGGGAGCGGGTCTTGGGTCGTCCTCACCATGACCCCAGATAGATTGCCTCGTCTCCAGCCCTCTTAAGCTTGAATCACCATCTAAATAAGGTGGCAAACAAACCACGCCTCAGGCTGCTGCTGTGTCACCGGAAGGGCGGGGCCATTTTTGAAGAGGTGTTAAGCGTTTTGGTCCCTTGATAATGCCAGTCCGTGCCTCCCCTCCTCCACCTAGATTATTGTACATCCCATGGAAACAAGTAATGTCAAAGGAGACAAAACCTATGGAGTCTAACAGGCAACTGCCCTTCAGGGACGGCAAAAACCCTAAGCGAATGGGGGTGTTAACGGAGACATCAGGGGTAGAAACTGGACTCTGGGTGACCATCCTCAGCCCCACCTTGAGGGTCTGAAGGGCAGAATCATTCCTGGACCTTCCAACAGGCCTAGATGGGGCGGAGAGCTAGCCCATAGGGCACCAAGGAGAGGAAGGAAGGTGATGTTGGCAGATGCCTGAGTTGACAGCTGACATCAAGGCACAGATGACACCCCTTCCCTCATGCCATGGCACCACATGACCCCCCAGGATTTGGCACAGTCTCGGGAAGCTGAGGAAATTCTGAGTTGAGTGAGTTAGAGTTTTCCCCAGCCCTGTGGCCAAGTAATGGCTCAAAATAGAAATAAGCTTGAGTTATGGAAAGATGAAGCAAGTTTTAACACTTGCACATCAAACGAGGGACTCTGATCTGTGTTTACAGCACATGTTACAAGATCTAAAGGCCCTTTCTTCAGGTGGCAGAACTCCGGGCTTGTGTACAGATTGGATGCAGAAGAAGGCAGGAGGGGCCCGTCCTGAATTAGGAAGTAGGGAGGCACAAGCTTATGTGGGCAGAGTAGGGCTGGGGAGGGGGTGCCTGGCAGGGGGGTGCTGTTTGATTTCTTTGTCCCAGGGAAGGGAGTGAGGAGGCAGGGACCAATCTCTCAGCATAACGTAACTTATCCAGGATATGGGCTCCAGAGAGAATGTTCTTTTAGAAGCAAGAGATGGCTTCCAGCCTGGGGAGCCAGGCCATCTTCCTGGGCCCAAGATCCAGCTCAGCGCATCCGCCATTTCTCACCATCTCTTTACCTGCGCCACCGATGCCCGTGAAACTCACCTCCACTGGCAGCCGCTGACAGATAGCTTCTCGGTGGAGAACCCTGTGGGGTGCGCTCTGCGATAGGGGAACCTGATCTAAACTGTGCAAAGCCTCCTGTTGGGTGTCGAAATGAAGACAGTGCCGGAACAAGGAACAAGACAGGAAAAGGACCTTTATGATTTCCTGAGCCACCTTTCCAGGAAGTCCCCCTGTTATTCTTCTAGAATAAATTCTTGCCGAATGGACACTGGAGAACGAAAACCATCTCCTCTTAATTTCTTTACACGTTTACTCCCATCTGAAAAGCAGTAGAATGCACACAACCAATGCAACAGCTTCCATGACCTTCTTTAAATTAAGCCACAATCAAGGCACAGTCGCTTTCCATGCACCACGTGGCCTGCTGCAAAAGAAAGGCTGCTTCTGACCGAAGGGTCCCAGGCATTTCCCTTGGGGATGACAGGGGCTGGGGTTCCCTGGAACCCCACCTTCTGTCCTGGGACAGATCACATAATGCATGCCGGTATGCAAATGGCTCTTGTTCACAATAAGCCTGGCTGCTCCCCACCACCATTCTGCGTCCTCACAGGCAGCTGCAGGATGCGCCCCTGACACCAGGCCGACCAGGACCCCTACAGGTAGAGTCTCAACCGAGGCTTTCCAGTGGTGATGCGCGGACCCTTTAAATGCCTCTCAGCCTCTGTGGCTTGTCCTTTGGAAGAACATGAGCCTTGAGAAAAGCAAGCCACGAGTTTCCGAGTTCCCCTTCAGGTGGAGGGGTTCCGTTTGCCACTTTCACTTGGGGGAGAAAAGGTCTGTATTGCTGAAATTGGGTTAGAAACCAGATGACAAAGGACAGCGCAGAAGTGGGGAGGACAGAACCGACTGCATGAAGTTATTGTCACAGTGGAATGAGGTAACTCACATGTCATGCTCAGCGTGATGCCTGGCACGGAGCAGGCTCTTGTCATCGTTACCCTGGAAGTGGAAGGACCCCGGGTCAGGGACAGAGCACTGCGGGAGGCGCACGTGAGCTCTTTGAGACATTCCAGTGGAGCGGGAGCCACCGAAGCGCAGTACAATCATTCAAGTCTGAGCTCCGAGCTCTCTCCCGCTGGGTCTGCTGATGACAAGTGGTCCTTGGAGATTTTACTGGCAGGGCATGAACAAGATGACTCCAATAGACAGCTTTTAAAAGAGCATCTTCTTTAGTTCCCCCTCCCAACCTGATCGTGGAGAGTTGGAAGTAGGATCAGCCATGCCTCGTGTGGTGAACTCTGTGAAATCTGGCCCGTTCTAGAAGCCAAAATGCTTAAGAGAGATTTCCTCGGGGGGGAGGGAAATGGCACAAAATACGTTAACAGAGAGTGGCTTGAGAGAAGGAAGAAAGGCATTTTGTCCTTTCAGGAAGAATGTTGAACACTTAGTCCAAACACCCCCGTAACGAATTCATTACTTTACACTAAGCAGACATCTTTTATATATTTTATTGGTTTTTTTACAGAGAGGAAGGGAGAGGGATAGAGAGTTAGAAACATCGGTGAGAGAGACACATCGACCAGCTGCCTCCTGCACACCCCCTACTGGGGATGTGCCCGCAACCAAGGTACATGCCCTTGACCGGAATCGAACCTGGGACCTTTCAGTCCGCAGGCTGACGCTCTATCCACTGAGCCAAATCAGTCAGGGCTAAGCAGACATCTTTTAAATTAGGCGGAATGCAAATGAGTCCCGTTCTGTGCCATTAATTTCAACAACATTTGAATCACTGGCTTTCCTTGTCCTTTGGAGGCAAACCAAATCAGGCTGAGTCTACTTGCGTTAAAAGCCATTCATGGGGCCCAGCCAACCCCATCTTGCAGATGGCACGCCATATGTTTTGCCTCACCCCCCCATATGGAGCAGTAATATGCAGTCCAAGAATAGAACACACCATTTCTCTACATCTGCATTTCCGGTCACTTCTAACCCACAAGCACTTTCCCTTCTGGGCAGAGGTAGGCAAGTTCATCTGACAAAGATTCAGAAAGACGCTGAGATTCCGAAGGAATGGGGTTTGCTTTCTCCGGCCCCTTCTAGTCTTAAGACGTCAAATGCAGTCAGTTCCAAGAGTTTAGTGCATTCATAACATGGCACTTGGAAATATTCCATTTTCTCTTTTCCAGGAATATGTTAGGCCCTTTAACTTGAAAACATAGCATTTGATTTTTTTTTGTTAAGGTCAGAAGGCTCTATAAATAATGACTTAAGTGGTTCTACCCCATTAAAAACCATTTAAATTGAATTTGATGCTTCTTGGGGGGACCTCAGAATGGAAAAGCAGGAGTGCTGTGGCTCCGAAGAGACGGATAAGTATGGCAACTGGATCACATTTAAAAGTAGAATAAGTGCCCTAGCCGGTTTGGCTCAGTGGATAGAGCTTCGGCCTGCGGGCTGAAGGGTCCGGGTTCGATTCCGGTCAAGGGCATATACCTTGGTTGCGGGGTGTGCAGGAGGCAGCTGATGAATGTTTCTCTCTCATCGATGTTTCTAACTCTCTGTCCCTCTCCCTTCCTCTCTGTAAAAAATCAATAAAATATATTTTAAAAAAATAAAAATAAAAGTAGAATAAGCTTTGAGTGTTTGGAGAGACTTGATGGGAGGGATTAACCGAAGATAAGTAAGCAGGAACGGTTCATTTCCCCATCTGTCCAGATTGGGGTGGTTGAAAGAACTTTGAGCAGGAAGTTTCCTCTCTTCTCTGCTATTGACTAGCCCTCGGACCTTGAGCAGATGCTAGGATGATGTTCCTCATCTGTAAAATAAGGATATTAAGTCGAACGTGGACTGGCAAGTGGATTTCATCGCTCATGCCTCCTTGCACTGATAGGTGTTGCCTGAGGCTGGGCTTAGTGTGCAGGGCTGTGGAGTGCATTACACGTGAGCCCAGTGAGCCCAGGATCCGAGCGAGGATGCGCTCCCGACTTAATTTGCTTCAGACTTGAAGGCCTCCACCGTCCCTTCCAGCAATGACATTGTGTAACTGTGACTCAGTCTGTTCAACAGTTGACCTGAAGAAGCCTGAGCGCCATTTGGAAACCTGTTGGAGGCTGAAGAAGAGGCACTTCAGCCTTGAAACCATTCTCTGACACCAGGAGGGCCGCCGGCCAGACTCCCGTGTCCATCTGCCATCGCTGGGAAGTTTTACATCCCGGCTAGGGAACAGTTGTAGCGACAGCCCATCGGATGCCATGGAAACACAGGTCCAGCTGATCTGGAATTCTGATTTTAATGAGACTGTAAACCAGAAAACCAGAAGCAAGGGGCAGATAATGGAATTTCATCTCGTTTTCGATTGCAGTTCTTTACGTTCCGGTTAGCCACAATCACTTACCGCATGTCTATTTTCTAGGACCTTAGAGATGGAACTCTTAAGAATGCAGGACTCTGAAATTGCCTGTCCCTGTAGGATGGCATGTCAAGCAAGCCACCTGGACCATTACCTGTAACAGCGTATTAAAACAGGACTTTCTGCTGCTTTTTTAAGCTGAAATATTGAAGGCCAAGAACAGAATAACGGCAGGCAAGCACCTTCACATTCCAAAGCCAGGAGCTGGACATCCGTGTAGGATCTGCCAAGGGGGTGGACCTACAATTTAAGCGTCCTGATCTTAGGCCATCATCTGTCTCGGGTATAAAATCGTTGGGACTGGCAACTGGAGAGACTGGATATTTTGGTGGAGAGTTGTTGGTATGTGATGCGACCTTCTTCATGCCCAGTGCTCATGCTCTAGGGAGTGGGAGGCAGAAGAAGTGAGAGAAGTCGTCTGAAGGGCCACCTGCAAAGCTAGTCTTCCCTGGAATAGGGAGACACAGTGGCCTGAGGCCTGAAATACTTCTGAATTAGAAATTAAGGCACCAGAGCTGGGAATAGCAGGGCTGCTGGGAGGCAATGTTTGATCCCATGAATCAAATGGACATAGTGGTAAGGAGGAGATTTGACCTGGGGATTCCTTAAAAGGGACTTTGCCTGAGATGTACAATTGGAAAGGTGATGAAGCAGATGTCTGGTGACTCCTGAGTGCTCACATTTTAGTGCTGTACCCCAAAACGGTGTGTGAAAACTGTGTGTATGTCTTTGTGTTAGAAGAGACTAGACTTAATGTGTTTAAAAAAAAAAAAATATATATATATATATATATATATATATGTATATTATTGATTTCAGAGAAGAAGGGAGAAGGAGAGATAGATAGTAACATCAGTGATGAGAGAGAATCATTGATTGGCTGCCTCCTGAACACCCCCTATTGGGAATCAAGCTTGCAACATGGGTATGTGCCTTCCCTTCCCGGGAATCAAATCACAATCTCCTGGTTCATAGGTTGATGCTCAACCACTGAACCACACTGGCTAGGCTGGACTTCATGTTTTGAAATAAACAATTTCCGACGCTCAGTGGCTTCACACTATAAAGATTGATTTTGCACACAGCATTTGCCATGAAGGTTGCTATAGAGCTCTGCTCCATCCTCAGAGACCCAGGTTGATGGCAGTTCCATCACTTGGTAGTTGTTTCATCTGAATCACGCTTGCCTCTTTGGGTACCTTAGTGGGGGACTAGATGTGCTGGTTCTTACATGTTTAATTCCAGAAGTATCATAACCCTTCTGCCTATAATCCATTGCCCAGATCTAGGACCCGAAAGGAGTAGATGATGAGTCGATGGAATGCTTGTTGACCATGCCTGCCTTTGACACAGCATTTTGACTGTGGGCTTTGGTGTACAGTGGTCTGGCTGGTGTCAGTATCCTTATGATTTTTTCTTTTGAGCTGTTCATATTCCAAAATAAGTCTCTTCTAATCCCTTTCCTAGAGAGTGAGTCCTAGTAGCCAAATGCTCTGAGAGAGGGAAGAAGGCTGCAAAAGGCGAGGGGTGGAAGCATGGAGTCTCTGTCCATCTGTCTTATCCTTGTGCCTGGTGTCCACAGTTCTTTGGTTTTATCCTCTCCAGGATGAGGTGGGTGAGGAGCCATCATCTAGTTGCCCTGAAGGGAGAGGAAATCAGAGGATCTTATCACTTCTTTAAAGTCTTTTAATCAGTTTTCCTGTGTTTAGTCTCACCTTTCTTCCCTCATTCATGGGCACCTGGTGCCACCTTTCTTGCTTACAATGTAGCCAAGTCACTCCCATGGATCTGTGTGCCTTTCATATTCCAAATTTCTCTTGTTTCCCCTCCCCCGCTTTCTTTATGTGCCAGTGGGTTTGTATCCTTTTTTTTTTTTATCACTTTAATAGGGTTTCTGAAGGAAGTAGAGGTAAATGGACTCTTTTAACCCCTGTCTTTATGCAGGAGACCTGTTCTCACGACTTTTAGAAGCGCTCTTGCTCATTGGCTGACTGTGCTGGTATCTTACACACATCTTCTCCTTTTAAATTGTTTTCCTTGGAACTCAGGGCAGCTCTGTCCCACTGCCGTTCACGAAGCACAAAAGGGCATTTTGCACACCTTGCCTTCCTCCTCCTCTGTATCGAGGGAGAGGAGGAGATTTCTTAGCCTCGGGGCATTTTTTGTAGATGACAGACCAGTTCCAGGTACTTCAGTACAGTGGGACCATTGACTTCTTTCTCATCATCCCGAACACAGTTCATCTACTAAGTGTCTTCAAGACCTAACTGTTGTGCTTGGACTCTGTTTCCATGAACCGTCAGAGGGGAAGACTAGATGTGATGGCTTTACCATGAGCTTTTTCAACCCGGAAGAGAAGGAGTGTCTTTTAATGTTTTGAGAGTTTAATGCTTTATTGAAAGCTTGATGAGAGCGCACTTTGTTTTCTTTATAGAGAGTCATAAAAGATCTGAAATACAGTGTAATTTAGCTGGGTTTTTAAAAAATTTTATTCTTGGTGAACATGGCAGAATAAAGGAGACTTGGAGGGGAGCGCATGAGGGACCATGGGGACAGTATGTCAAAGCTGTGGCCTGGAATAGGCTTGTACAGGTTTTACTTTGTTTCCAGTAGAACTGGGCCATTGTTCGGGCTTCCAAAGGGAGGACAAACAAATGCTTTGTGCTTGGGCTTTGGCTTCTGATCCCTGGGATCCGTGTGCCTTTCATCTGATATAGTGTTTGTAAGATTATCAGGGCTCAGTTAATCAACACTGCTTTTCAATTTACTCTGGGTACCTCTGAGTCATCACACACAGGTTTACATGGGACATAGTCAGTCCCCTGGAGCATAGCTGAGGCCCTTCTGACTTAAGCTTTGGTGGCAGCTGCCTGGTGTCATGCGTCGGAGCCATGGGCTAGAGTTTCAGAGCCAGACAGTCTCCTCCATGCCATCTAGGCCCGCTTCCTGCCACTGGCACATGCAGGAGGAAGCCCTTAGTTTGCAGCTCGCCTGTGATTTCGTGTTTCCCTGGAAAACCTCATCTTAATTCTATAATGGAAGTCACACTGTTCTTCAAGTTCTCCCTCAGGATTGGCAGGAACAACGCCTGAATCAAAAGCAGGCAGAGCTCCTCTTTGTCTCCAGCCTCGAGAAGGACTGGACTCCACATTGCGCATGCTGTTTTTAAATAGACCGAATTCAAAGACACCATCTGGCGTAGAGAAGGGAAGCTTGTGTCTCCATTCGGGCGTGACTCAGGCATAAACTCCGTTGGCATCCCTGTGGTTGGGGTGAGGTCAGAGCCCCCACAAAACACTAGCACTTAACTATGTCATGATTCCACTCTGCCTTCCTCTAACGTCTTTTTATCAATTTTAATGATTGTCATGTCAACCTATTACCTTAAATATTTTTTAAAATTTTTTTATTGATTTTACAGAGAGGAAGGGAGAGGGATAGAGAGTTAGAAAGGTTGACAAGAGAGAAACATCCATCAGCTGCCTCCTGCACACCCCTCCTCCCCCCACTGGAGATTGAGGCCACAACCAAGGAACATGTCCTTGACTGGAGTCGAACCCAGGACCCTTCAGTCTGCAGGCTGATGCTCTATCCACTGAGCCACACCGGTTAGGGCTAAATATTTTTGAAAAGGTACCACTTTGTAGGACAGACTTCTCCTCTGTCCTCTACCCCCACCTCTAGATGTGGTTCAGGGTGGATCCTCTTGTTAGTTTCCCCCCTTTCTTTGTAACGAGGAAGGAAATTGGGAGACACCCCACTGTTTACCAGGTTGCGTTTACTCCTGCTGTCTTTCTCTTATAAGTGAGCATGGAATGAGCGCTCTGATTTCGTACCTCGTCACATACTCTTTCTGCCCTTGGACAGGGTAAGGACGATGCTTTGTTCAGGACGGGAAACAGACTCTCCGGAAGATTGTGGCAACCTGAGTGGGATTCTGACCGACATACCATTGTTTACTGAGCCCTGGCTCCTCATCTATAGGCAAGGTCCTTTTCCTCCAGGGCAGAAGGAAAGCACAGGGTCCTGCTGACTCATCCCAGCAATGCGTGGAGCTGTCACTTCTCTCCTCCTTCACGCCCATCTCTGTCCAAATCGGGTCCCATCAGAAGGTGCAAGAAATGTCCATTGTCCCTGGGAAAGACCAGGAGAAAGCGGAGCTGCCCTGAATGGCCTATGCAGTTGATCGTAATCCTGGGCAACGCGGTAGTATTTCCTGAGAGACTGGACTGCAGGGCAGGAGACCGACAGAGACCAACCAGAGCAGAACTCACCACCAACTAGTCTTTGTCCCTTGGCCTGGCAGGGTGGCCCCGAAAAGAGGGCAGTGAATTGCCATGCGTCGAATGCCATCTGTGGGGGAAGGACTCAAGGCGGGTGCCCTTAGCAGCACAATTCACCATAGCTAAGATTTGGAAACAGCCTAAGTGCGCATCAGCAGATGAATGGATTAGAAAGCTGTGGTACATCTACACAATGGAATACTATGCTGCTGTGAAAAAGAAGGGATTCCCACCATTTGCAGCAGCATGGATGGAGCTGGAGAGCATTATGCTAAGTGAAATAAGCCAGTCAATGACAGAAAAATACCACATGACCTCACTTATTTATGGATAATAAAGACCATTATAAATTGATGAACATAAACAGATACAGAGGCAGAACAGCATTGAACAGACTGTCAAACTATAGCTGGAAGGGTCGGGAGGGTTGGGAGGGAGTTAATCGATCAACTGAAGGACTTATATGCATGCATATAAGTATAATCAATGGACACAAGACACTGGGGGGTAGGGAAGGACGGGGGAAGGTCAAGGGGAAAAAATGGAGACTTATTTAACCCTCTTTGTAATACTTAAAGTAATAAAACAAAATTAAAAAAAAATGGCGGGTGCCTTATCAGGTTTAGTCGCACGTGTCCCAGTCGACAGGTCTTGTTTTCTCTCAACTGATGGGAAACAGAGACGGGGGGTGACGTGGCTGGGCCTGCTCAGGCAGGATGCTTGGAGAAAACGTTAGGGTCTGGGTCATCCGGGGTCCCTGGGGTCCCCAGTGCTGCAAAGGTGGGCCGGGGTCCATTTCTCTGCTGGAGCCCAGCCCGGTGTGAGTGCTGAATTCCCAGGCAGGCTGCTGGAGCCGGGCTTCTGGCCGGGACAGCGGGTGACATCTTGCCGGGTCCCCAGGAGCGCACGCGGACCCACTCTTCTTTCATTCTGTGCTTTGTTGGTTTCAATTCCCATTTCCAGGGTGGCCTCTGCCGGAGGGTGACTGCACATTTCTCCTGCTCAAAGCTCAGCCTGTGGTTTGGCTGTCCCCCGTCATCCCCAGACACGGGGCCAAGTGTGCAGAGGGAAATGTCTCGTCCTAATTTCCCGCCAAGTTCCAAAGGCAGCAGCTGCACCCACAGGGCTCGAGGCTGCGGAGCCAGAGCCTGTCACTGTCACCACACTGATGAGTGTCTCCCCTCCGTGGGCCGGTGGGTGTGAGGAGGGGCTGTGGGCTGAGACTGGCGTGGGAACAGCACCCACGGGACCCAGCTGGGTCACTCGCCCATAGGGCTAATACAGTCCCCAGGGCCTTGGGGCTGCTGATCAAGGTGAAGCTTGAGGATTCCTGTGCCGTGTTGAGACCCAAAGATTAGGGTTCAAATCCTAGCTCAACCACTTTCTAGTTCTTTCTTTTTTAAAACAAATATATTTTATTGATTTTTACAGAGAGGAAGGGAGAGGGATAGAGAGTTAGAAACATCGATGAGAGGGAAACATTGATCAGCTGCCTCCTGCGCACCCCCCACTGGAGATGTGCCCGCAACCAAGGCACATGCCCTTGACCGGAATCGAACCTGGGACCTTTCAGTCTGCAGGCTGACGCTCTATCCACTGAGCCAAACCGGTCAGGGCCACTTCCTAGTTCTTAAACATTTGTCAAGTTCATCAACCTCTTTGCCTCGGTTTCCTCATCTGTGAGGTGCAAATAATGATAGCATCAAAGGCGGGGGGCCTGCGAGGATTGAATGAATTACCCCAGGCATTTAGCTGGCGCTCAAGAAACGTTATCCGCTTTTTAATGGTCCTCTGCCAGCCCTCCGTTCCCGATCTCCCTCCCACTCACCGCCTGGGCCTCGCAGGTGCCATTCCAGGCCATCATTCCCCATTGCCGTCTTGACTTCCCTAAGACACTGAGTGTGGCGCTAGGTGAGAGCTTGAATTATCGGGAGGGAACACGTTGCAAAGTATATGGTTGTCTAACCACTACGCTGTTCATCTGACACTAAAACCACATAATATTGAATGTCAACTGTAATTGAAAAAAAGTAAGTTCTCCCAGTGGCTCGGTGTAGTCCGCAGTCTTTGGAGTGGAGCTGAGGTTCTAATGCTTGCTCGGGCCGGGGATGAGCCTCCCGTCCAGGGCGGGAGTCATGAGGCTGTCTGAGTAGGTGAAAGGGCAGCTGGAAAATCTGTTTCCACCAGCTCAGCCAAAGGGGTAACACGCTGGCCACTCACCTGGGCTACAGGGGCAAAGTCTGACCCGTCACAGCTCAGAGCTGGTCCGTGCCTCCTGAGAGTACCAGGGAAGTGGTCTCATTGCCAGCCTGTGGCCAGCACCCCAAGCAAAGGCAATAGCCACAGTCCAGGAGGCTGGTCACTCCTGCCACCCAGGGCACAGGGTACTGCTGTGGAAAGCTGGTCCCCACTGAACAGCCCAGAAGGGCAGACAGACACGAAACCAGGGAGCATCCACGTCAGTGTTTTCCATGAGATCCCGGCTGTGCTTTTAAAAAACAAAAAAATCAAAAACTGATGCCCTTGATCAGAGTTCCCAGAGGTACTGCTTCAACGTGTCCCCATTGTGGCTTGGGCACCGGGCTCTTTTATGAAGTTTCTCAGGGCTGAGAGCTACAAAATATAAATGAGGCCATTCAGGCAGTTTATGAAGGCCGCCTAGCAGGATAATGTGATGTGTAACAGAGCGTGATTAGCCGGGGGTGACCTGGGACCGACTCCCAGGGGTGACATTCAGGCTGAGACCTAAAAGATGAGGTGGCAGCATGCAAGGAGCTGGGGAAGGAGCTTTCCATGCAGAGGGAACAGCCAGTGCAAAGGCCCTGGGACTCAAATGAGTCCGGAAAGTTCTAGAAGGTCTGTGTGGCTAGAATGTGGTGAGCTAGAAGGCTCAAGACCTTGTAACATCAAGTAAGATGCTTGGAATTTTCTCCCAAGGGCGCAGGAAAGTTAAGCCAGGCAATTGCTTTGAGCAGAATCTGGAAAAACTCACAGCGCATGCATTTCATTTGCCCTTTAGAGCTGATCTCTCCACCTACCCCGACCCAACTTCTACCCCGTCCTTTATTTGCATTTTCACCATAACCCTGTGAAGGAGGGAGGGAGGTATTTTCTCCATTTTGCAACTGAGAAGTGGCTCATCCATGTCGCCCAAGCTCTTGAGTGGCAGGCTCTGTATCACCGAATACCCATCCCAGCGCTCTTGCCCAGAGATGCTCACAGGACGAGAAGCAGCCACCGTTGTTATTACAGCGAGTAGCATGCTCACCGACCCTGGACGCTGACATGGAAAAGCACAGCTTTGGTTCCCCTTGAGCACAGTGGCTTAGCTCAGTTGCCTTCTTTGCAACATCCCACTTCCATGAAGCTCTGATTATTCTGACGAGCCGGGCATCCCTTCAGACACTGTCCGGCAGCTCCGTTGTGACAAACTCATTTTGAAAATGAAGGTTCTGTGATCTCAATGGAAGGCGTGTTTGCAGAGCCAACCCCTTGCCTCGGCTCGCCTTGGTGTTTGGCACTGGAGCCTGGGCCTGCCCTGCTTGCGTCTGAGTGGGCCACGGGGCAGATTCCCCACCGCTTGGCTGTCAGCCCTCACGTTCTACATCTCTGCCAAGGATTGGCTGCTCACAGCTGCTGCTGGGTCAGTTTTGGAGAAACCTCTTCAATATTTGACCATATGGTCATGGCTGGAGCACGTGGGTCTTTCTTGACAGTTCTTAGAATCTCTTGGGAGCCCCAGTTCCCACCCTGTGCTGGGGAAGACAGCAAAACGCCATAAGCGACCTTTGGTGTCCTTGTGGGTTGGAGCTGTTCATTTTGGTTAAACACAACTGGAGTAATTCTAGAAAAGCTGGATGATTGGGGGTGGGGGGGTAGGGTAGGCTGATGGCTCCATTCATTGCATGTGGAAATGTCCCCACCACCTGGACACAGGAAATGAACTCCTACCCTCCCCATGAAGCCCACGGGCAAAACACATGGCTTCTGGGTAGTAGCCATGGAAGCCTCCCATTGTGGTCATGGCATGCTATCAGGACAAAGCCCCTAGTGTTTTAGCTTCCCGGAGCCAGGATGGTAAAGAGTACTCCGCACCCTCCTCCCTCCTTACCATCTCCCCGAATGCCCCAGGTCAGAGCTCGGGTACGCAAGGGGAGCTGCGATTCTCTGGGGTTACCCTGCCCTTGTGGTTGCCAAGGGGAAGAGCCCTGGAGAGGGAGAGCGGGAAGAGAGGAAGGGGATGGGAAAGAGGATGGCATTGGCAGCGTTGGTGAGAGAGAGGAGCGCGGGGCTGGTTGCCAGTGTCATTCCGGAAGCTATGGAGGGCATTCAGGGGGCAGCACACGCATCTGAGTCCCATCTGAGCGGCACCGTTCATTCCCGTTCCTGCTCCATCCATTCTGCAAGGGGAGCCTTCCAAGGCACGGAGAGATTTATCAAACAGCAACCAGAGGAGCGGTTGGTCTCACCGCCATCTGCACAAACCGTCCCCTACCCTGTGACACAGCAACAGGAATGACCTCTGAGCCCGGTGGAACCTGAATGGCTTCAGTCCTCTCCCTGTGGGAGTGAGAATTGGCCTGTGTTGATGGGCACAAGAACTGGGGTGCGCCTGACTATGAAGGAGATGCCCAGGACTGTGCTTAGGGTTAGTTTTCTGTGTATACAGTGACCCAACCACAAGGGTTAACAGAGAAGCCCTGGAGTGGGAGATAGGATGACCTGGGTGCAAATTCTGCCAGTGAGCTATGTGGCTTCCATGTCATGTTTTGCCTCAGTTTTATGACCTATACAATGGGGATAATGATTTCTGCATCTCCCCAACTTAATGATTATTTTGAAGGTTCTTGTGACACAGTTGATGCAAAACGACTTCATTAATTATACAGCCCCCCACCAGGCATTAAGGATGTAATCCAACAAACGTTTATTGAGCAACTGCTGTGTGCTATGCACCACTCCTGGTGCCGTGATGGACACATGGATAAAACACAGGCCCTGCCCTTGGCGAGCTTACAGTCTAGGAACAGTCAAAGGACAAGTGCACGGGAACTATAATACAAGGCAGACTATGGTAAGTGCCATGAGAAAGGTACAAATAAAGTGCTCCGGTGGTTCAGCGGAGGGAGCGACCCCAGCGGTTGGTAAATCAGGGAGGGCTTCATGGAAGACGTGGTTTCTGCATGGGCCTTGAAGGAAACAGAAGAGAGCGTTCCAGGAGGTGCGAACGTTCCAGGAGATGAGAACAGCAAGTCTGAAGGCACAGAGACAGGAAAACCGGGCACCCCTTCCAGGGATGGCAATGGGCCTCGCTGGGCGATGTGTAATGTCAGCATGAAGACTTGGACGTCACTTTTATAAGCATGTGCGTGGCTGGAGATAAAGCTGGCTCTGCAGGTTGAGGACGCACTGGAGAAGGCGCACACGTGCCCAGGAGCCCTCGGAGGGGAGACCGCTGCTGACACGGCCCATGCGACATGGAGGCCAGGGCAGTGCTGGTGGGAAGGAGCTGCAAGGAAGGGGAAGAGTTGAAGATGCCCGTAGGGTCTCCAGACGGGGTGGTTGAGAGGATTGCGGGTCCTTCTAACAGAGAAAGGAGGGTCGTGGAGGAAGAGGGGGCAGAGATAACCTTAGGCTTCCTGTGCTGAGTTCATGGCACTGCCAGAGCAGATGGGGCGAATGTCCAACGAGAATGTGCATTCCAGGCCTGGAACCCGGGAGGGGCTGGGCTGCAGGGATGTGCGGAGGGCGGGCCCACAGGAGGGCATAGGTTGCTGATGGAGGTGCAGGGAGGTTAGGAGAGGGAGGGATATCTATGTTGCGGGCAAGGAGGAGAGAGGGGAATCATGGTCAGGCCCACCTCGGCTCCTTTTTCGGTTAAGGGCGTCAATAAATAAATCATAAATACATACATAAATAAATAAATACATAAATAAGGGCCAAAGCAGCATTGGGAAGGGAGGAGGAAAACCACAAGAACGTGTGGTCCCAGAAATTAGAGGGAAGGGAGTGACCAGGAGGGGTCGCTGGAGAGCTTGGTGGCAAGGAAGGGCCTTTGGCTGGATGGGCATGGTGGGCGGTGCCAGGGGCATGGAGGCCCAGTGGGGGTCAGGAGGAAAGGGGTGTAAGCCTGGAGGCCCCTTCCAGGGGGTTGGGGGGGGGCAGGGGTGTTTGAAGGGAAGGTGAGAGAAGAGGCCCTGGGAGCCAGGATGGGTAGAATGAGCATGTGTTGGTGGGCAGAGAGGATGGAGGCCACAGAGGAGTGGCTAGGGTGCCAGGGAACATGGCAGACGTGGCTTCCTCAGAAACGGGAGGAAGGCGGTGAAAGGGGAGAGAGCTAGAGATTCTAGGAGAGACCTCACTGCAGCGGTTCCATTTCTTAAGGAGGAGGTAGACAGGGGGGTCATTCAGGGGACTTGAGGGAAATGGAGGTCTGAGGGGCTTCAGGGTGGATTGCCTGAGGGTCCACAGGAGGTGATCAAAAGGGCCTGGGGGGGGCTATATCCACTACCATTAGTAGGTCAGGGGACAGGCCAGGACTCGTGTCTCTCCCCCTCTGCACCCCCTACACTAGCTGCTTATGCCAGAGGCTGCAGTGGAATCTCATGCAAGCTGAGCTCTAAAGGGCCAGAGAAGGGAGCACTGCCCCTGACAGTGAGTGCCCAGTGCAGGATGAGGAGGGAGGGAAAGCCATGGCCTCTGGAGCCCCCGTCATCCCACAGCCAAAGCCTGCGGGTTGGAGGATGGGCACATGTTGAATGGTCCTGAGCCCGCAGCCTTTCCCTGGAGGGAACCTAAGGCAGATCGTAAGGGCTTTTCCACTTCAACTCGCATCGTGTCAGCTTCAGGAACCAGGAAGGGACGGGAAGAAAACCAGGCTTTCCAGAGTGCTCGGGCCCCTACATTCCCCCGGGAGGGGTGCTGGCGGGTGGACGGAGCTGACATCACGGCTCCCCACTGGGATGTTCTAGAACCCAAGACCTTGGCTAACCCACGCAGGCCCTGCTGGCAGTCCTGCCCATCCCCCACGGCTCTGCAAGCTTCAGAAATTAAGCGTCTCCCAGGGCCTCGGAGACCCTCACGATGACAGGCCTGCAGAAGTGTGAAGTACGATGCTGATTATCTCCACTTCTCCCGACGAGTCCAAACCGCTCACTTCCCACCGGGGCAGGTAGGGCTGGTGCGTCCTGACGTATCTACTTCACAGCGCAAAGCACAAGGAAAGGGACGCAGAGACGTGGAACCGCAGTTGCGCTTTGGAGCCGGAGCATCCGCGTGTGGGGTTAATGGTTCGCACTGTCCTCCCCATGGCGTCCTGTCAGCCGTTAATTCGGAGCAAGCGTCCCAACGGCCATTGATGAATCATGTCCGCTCTCCTGGGCTGGCGAGCAGATCTTGATTACTTTTCCTCAACTCCCTGCACCTTGCAGATAATGGTTTTTGACTCATCTTTCAAATATGTTGTAAAAGACGCATTGATCAGGCAAGAAAACACATTTAACAAAGCGAGCCGGCTAATGCTGGTCTCCATGTGACCTGTGGTTCCAGCCCCAAGTTACGGGCATTGAACCCAGGTTCCCCCCGGGGAGTTTATGTCCAGTATTTGGATACTGAATTTGGCTTTGGGTTTTTTTGTTTTGTTTTGTTTTGAAGTCTTAACTCTTTATATTAACAAAGGGAAAATGGATTTTGCAAAATTCTAAAATCATTGCCTCTGGGGCGAAAGAGAGTGGAGATGGTCCCTTCCTCCGAAGAGTAGAAAACCTCAGTGTTGGAGCTCAACACCGGCCGGCCGGTGTGACCATCAGGATGGGAGAGGGACCAGAAGTGACGCTGACACCACGCTGACACCACCGTCCGCCTGAGGGTCCCGGGGTGGTGTGCACAACGCAGGAGGCAAACAGAGAGGGTGTCTGCGGAGAACGGAGCCGAATGCTCCACCTTCTTCCAGGTCTCCCACTCGGGGCCTCTGGAGGCACCCAGAAAGGCAACCACGTATTTTAAAAAGGATGACATTTATCTTTGCGGGGCCTTTTCGTGCTTTCGAGGGGACATCGCTGGAGGCGGAAGGGGACAATACAGTCCCTCATGTGACATTCTAACAGGGCAGGCAGGAGGCTAATTCTGGGGATGACATCCCTGGTCCCTTCCTCCTGGGTGGACTCAAGGTGCTTTAGAGAACACCCGCTACAGCCATATTTTGTATTCTCTCCTGTCTGTTCTGGGGTGGGAGTGCCGACCCTTAGCGGGAGGTTGCAATTTTTCAAAAGCACAATTTATAACAACCCAGCTCTGCACCGTCCTCTGCCTGCTCCGTCCCAGGTTTGTGATGGTTCGTGCTAAGCCAGAGCATAAACTGTCCGTCGTGTCTTCTCTGGCTTTCTCTCCATAGCTGTGGAGGCCTGCTGGGGCAGGTGGGTCACCTGCAGTTCATCCCTCAGGCACTGAAACTGCGTTCGCGGGAAGGCCTTCAGCGGGGACGTGGCCCCAACTTCTTGGCGTCCGTGTGCTCCTTTGCCCAGCTGATCGCTCCGACGACCTCCCTCTCCCCCGTGAACAGCACCGTTTAGATTTGGGCCAGATCGTCCCCTCTGGGTCTTGGCTTACCCAGAACCCACATGTCTCAGAGGCTCAAGGCGGTTGCCCTCATCCATGAGCCCGAAGATCCCTCCAACCTGGGAGGCAGTCTGTCATCCAAAGTCATGGGACTGGCTTCTTTCCACGTCGAGTCCTTCCGCCCCCAAAGATGGACCGCGTCTCCATCCTGGTGGGATTCTCCATACCTTCTTCCTGTGGCTTATCTGCCTAATGCTAGATGAACACCACACAGTTATAAATACTCAGGTCAATATATATATGCAGGTATAGATATATATATTCTGGTCACTGTTTTACACTTTAACAAAGAAAACCACTAGCCTGCTTGTCCTAGAGTTTGTGCCACCCCGACTCCCATCTGCCCGTGGTGAAGCTGGCAGGAAATGTGAGCCACCGAGTCCGCCGGGCGCCCGCTTACGTAGCTCCGTCACACTGGCCGACTGTCAGTTTCAAAGCGCCCTGCTCGTGCAGGCTCTTGAGGGCCTTGAACTCCAAGGGCATGGTGTGGGGGCTGGCCTGGGAGGTGTAGCCGTACTTGAGGCTGTCGTAGTAGTGGTACTTGACGGGGTTCTGGTTCTGATCCAGCGGAAAGGGCCAGAAGCCGTAGAGGTAGATCTGGTTGCAGAAGCGCGTGGCCAGCGTGTACATCAGGAGGCCGGTGGTGGGTCTTTTGATGTGGACCTTGTTGGTTAGCCAGTATCTGAAACAAGGGACAAAAGGAACAAAAAGAGGAAACCTGAGTTTAGGAATGACCCTTTCCAGGAAGAGGATCACGCGGGAGGCCGGGGCGACTTGCCTGGGAAGAGTCAAGCTCATGCCGCCGGCCGGTTGCATAGAGCTCAGATGACAGGTGGCTTCTCCCTGCCTGCTTGTTGGGTCTCTCTCACCCTGGGGTGGCTCTGGGAGGGTAGAGGCTGGGAGTGAGCTGGCTGCAGCTGCTGTAGTCACCACCCAGGGACCTGCGAGCCACCGGCAGTGTCCCCGCGTGAGCGCATCTCGGTGGCTGTTCATTTCCTGAGCCAATTCAAGCCCTAACGGTGGCCACGTGCCACATCAGGGATTTGCGGTTTGTTTATCTTCTGAATGTGAGGCCTTAGGAAAGGATTTCCTCGCAGGCTATGGTGGTAGTGGGGAGGGAGCGGGGAGGGAGAATTTAATCAGGGGTGAAACATCTCAGGAGCTCACAGGTGGGTCCGAGGTTACACAGACATTCAGTGTGCCCTCCTCGCCGTTATGCCTTTCCCTCACGTGTCCCCTCAGTGAACTCTATTTTTTTTTTTTCCCTAAACTAAATGCATGCACCACGTCTTCCTGGGAACGTTCCCTTTGTTCTGCCCGCTTCTCTCCAGCTCAAACTGACTTAATCACTTCCACATCATTATCTCGAGCTTTGTTTCTAGTTTCCTCAATGTGCTTATCAACCCGAGCTGACAATCCATTACTGTGTGGGTTGGTCTCCCGCACAAAACTCTACTGTGATCTCCCCGAGAGCAGGGGCCATGCCTGACACCTCTGTGTAGGGGGTTCAATGACATCTGCCTCAGTGCCTGGTGCAGCCAAGGCTCTATGGCAGAGAGAGCAGCGCCCAGCAAATACTCCATATGCGCCCCTACATCTCCCAGAATCCCTCGTCATTGGGCTGGGGTCATGTGACCAGTTCTGGCCGATAGGCTGTGACCACAAATGTGTGCCTTCTGGGCTGACGTTGGTCAAAAGCAGGACCTCTGCTTCCTCTCCTCCTGCATCAGATGACTTCAGAGCCTCCTGTAAAGATGGTGTAAGCTTAAGATGGATGAATCCTGGATCCCCGAATCACTGGTTGGAAGAGAACCCCTGCCAACCTATGGTACTTTGCAAGAATGAGAAATGAACTTCTGCCGTGCTAAACCGTGCGAGCTCCACGATGAGCTATCACAGCATAGCCAAGCTGATGATCCCGGCTTCTCTTGTGCTCCGCAAATGCTCTACTTTCCAACAGAACTGAGAAACGGGAAGAAGTCTGGAAGGAGAATGGAGGGAACGAGCAGTGCACGCAGCTTTGTAGCTGTGGCCAGCTGAGACGGGAAGAGAAACAAACGCCCAGCCACTCCTCCCTGGTGCCAGGCTTTCCACCCAGAACCACTCACTGGGAAAGGTGCTAACAGCAAATGAGGCTCCGGGGTGAAGCGAGAACTCAGTGGCCGGGAGGGACCCACTTATTTCCTGTTTCTGCCTCCACAGCTACACAAGAACTCCTGAGATGTGTGACAGGGACACGGGGCACCTTCTAACGAGCGGCTTGTAAATAGAGGCTGGCTGAGTTCTGCAGGGACAGAACACTCTCTGCTTCCTTTATGTCGTTCTGGCCAATTTAGCGACTGTGCACCTAGCCAACTCGTAGGCGGTTTCTTTCCTTGGGATAACAGCTGGGCGTGAAAACGCGAACTAATTAATTCTGCCTTCCCAAATGAGGTTAGCTGGATGCATCTGGGATACCGTATTGACGGTGCACCTTTCATATCCTAGGCTTGAGATTTTAATTAGAAGGCAAAGTCATCACTAAGAAGGCAATGATGATTTTTCAAATGGGTTACCCCAACTGCTAAGACGATTAAGCACTGTGTTTTATGAGCATGGACGGCAATAAATAAGATGGCCGCAATCATATCAAAAACACATTCGGCCTTTTCCTGGATGCCTGGGCGTGGTACGTGACAAGAACGGCGGCTGCCAGTGTTGGAAAAAGAGACCAAGAGGGTTGTCTCAAAGCAATTTGTGGGTTAGAGCTCATTTCATTCATACGGCGCAGGAATGCCTCCCAGGTGGTTGGTAAGGGCCACTTGGTGATATTTGGTGCAAGGTCAGCAGCAAAGCCAGGAACAGAACTCTTGGGCTCTGGTCTCCCATCAGCCACATCATCAGCTCTGGCCCTGACTCGGGTCCTTCCCTGGGAAACACTGGTTAAACCTCTACTGTCTGGGGGATATGTCTACACAGGCTGCCCAGTGGTTAATGGCGAGCTGGGGATGTCGTCTCAGAATTTGAGTAGGAAGTGTAGAGCCTGGGGATGCTCGAAACCGATTCGTGGTCCCTACACTTCCATGTTTACCCAGAGAAGTCAGCTAACCTCAAGTCTGAATAGGCACCAAAAACCTTGCGAAGAATCCACAGGATGACATCCAAAGTCCTGAGCCAGGATCTCGAAGCCCTTGAGATCCGGGCCAGAAATCCCCGCCACTCCCTGGTAGGCACAGGCACATGCCGTGAGGACCTTCTTGGTTTCTTCACCATCACTTCCTCCTGACCTGCAACCCTTCTCCTGGTCTCAGCTTCAGTGCCACTTCCTGCAGGAAGCCTTCCCGGACCTCCCTGGAGGGTTTTGTGTTCCATAAGCTGTTCTTTCCCTGTTACAGCACGTGTCATGCTACGCTGTAACTATTGGTTGCATGTCTTTCTCCTCTCTTACAACTGGAAATTCTGGGAGCAAGTGGGTTAGCTTCTTCATAACCCCAGAGGCTCGCATAGCACATGCACAAGTCTTCATGAAGCAGTGAATGAAAATGAGCAAGCAGAGGCCAGGGGCTGTGCATTTCATGCTCGGGGCGCTGGCAGGGGAGGGGAGGGGAGGTCATAGTCGCTTTATGTGGGAGACCAACCCACACAGCACTAGCCTCACCCTACACTCTTCTGGGCAGCCACCAGGTCTGCACATGTGAAAGGCAGGCTGACAGCATTCCAGAGAGCATATTGCCAAAAGGAAAAAGAAAACCATGATGCTGGTTACTTTGAGGGGTTCCTCCTGCTTCAAGGTGGGCCCCCCAGGGTGTCAAGATACTATGCTCACACACAGGCTCAGCAGGAACCCAACCAGACCATTGCTTGTGGTGGGGGAGTATGGAGGTGGTAAAACCTTCTGACTGGATTCTGGAATTTAAACTAATGCCACTCCCCACTGAAAAATTATATTCAACCTCATTCATAATTAAAGGAACGTTTGCAAGGTTATGGGAGAGCAGGTATTTTTAATCATAGGTGGGAGAGTAACTTGGCAATATCTATAAAAATTAACAATGCATATATCTGTCTCTTTTTAGCAGTGGCACTTCTAAAAAGCAAGCCTATACACATAGATATATGTGCAGATGTCAGTAAAAGATGGTCATTGTGATACTGGTTATATTAGCAAAAGATGGAAACACCCACTTATGTCCGCCCACCTCCCAATCCCCCCACACATGGTCTCTGCTTATGTAGACTATGACCCTGACTCAGTGGAAGGCCAGGAAGCGGTGAAGGAAAACAAGGCGGTACCTGTCAACCTATAATAATAAAAGCATAATATGCTAATTAGACCTGACGTCCTTCTGGATGACCTTCCGACCTTCCAACGGGACTGAGGATACGAGGGAAGCCAGTACCGACAGGTGGGGGAAGGAAGGCCTGCTTTTGCATGAATTTCATGCACGGGGCCTCTAGTATAGGCTAATTTCCAGAATTTAGCAAGGTGTGGTGCTTAAAACATGCTCCCTTGTGTGTAAAAACGATTTTTCTGGAAGGAGACACAGAAAACCAATTTAATTAATAAGGCTGCCTCTATGAAAGCGGGCTCGCTTTTCACTTTAAATCCTCTTATGCTATTTGTTTTTTGTTTTTTTTTTATTACGTGCATTTCTATTTAAAAAAAATAATAGAGGCAGTCCATTAAAAATGACCCAATGCTGGCAGCCATCTGTGCCTCAGTACCACAGACTCCCTACTTCTTTTCTCCATGGAGCACACTTCCCCACTCATGTCCCTGGAGGAGACTCGGGCCCAGCGCCCACAACTTTGTACTGCAATGGGCATGTCCCAGGGGGGGCCAACTCCGACCCTCGCTGGTCTCCCCTTAGTCTCTGCACCGTGCTTAGCCTCTCACCACTGGGCCTGCCTTCTGGTCCTCAGTCTCTGCTCCCCACAGACGGGCAACAGGATCTGCTTTGCTGGATCAGTGCCAGCCTAGGGCCTCGGCTCAGCACTCCTGGTGCCTAATTAGGCACCATTTCGTAGGCCTCCTCTGCACCAGGGCTGTGGCTGGGCGGCTGAATGGGCCTGCTTTCTTGCCCATGGGCCCCCCCTGTCTGTGGCTCACAGCCTTCCCGTTGTTGTAATTGAATTAGAGCCACGCGCTACCAGCTGCTGACCAGTTTCCTACTTTCCCCCGCCGCCACACTCAGTTGCCTGGTGTCCTCCCCCTGGGTTGCTCACCTCCCTTGCCAACAGCCAGCCAGCCAGGCCCTGTGCCACTCTCCAGGCTGGCAGAGCCAGAAGTCCTCTGGAAGAGAGGCTCAGGCTGGGGCAGGGGCTGGTAAGAGTTGAAGGGCAGGCCTTCTGCTCAGGGTCTCTGTGCCATGCTGTCCACCCCTTGCAATGCCCGGGCCCAGGAACTGTCTCAGATGGGCCAGCATCTTGAGAGCACATGGTGGGTAGAGACCCTCATGCAGGAGGCAAGCAATTAGCGTGCCTCTCTCATATCTATGGAAATGATGCAGGTTCCATGAAAGAACAGAGCAAAATTGAGTGCTTAGAGGAAGGTGTCTACACAAGAAGGAATGGCATCGAAGCTGGTTCTTAGTGGAAATGTGGGGTGTTTGGCAAGTAGAAATGACTAAGAAGGGGGCGACCAGGCCGGCAGGGGAGGGCAGTTAGAGATCCAAGAGTCTGTGTGGGGAAGGGGGCGAGCTAACCAAAAGGTTCATTATGTTGAAGCCATAACCTCCAGTACCTCATAGTGTAACGTTATTTGGAGATAAGGGGTCTTTATAGAGGTGATCAAGTTAAAATGAAGTCATTAAGGTGGCCCCTAATCCAGTATGACTGACATCCTTAAAACCAGGGCGCACACAGGAAAAATGCCACGTGAACATGAAGAGTGACCACCAACAAGCTGTAGAGGGAGGCCTGGGAAGATTCTTCCCTCAGAGCCCTCAGGAGGAACCAGCCCTACCGACACCTCAATTTTGGCCTTCTAGCCTCCAACCTTTCAACTTTCGAATTTCTCTGTTACTGTGGTCCCTCTCCAGCTGGGTACCTGACACGGAATGTGATTCCCCAAGTGGGATTTGAGCGGGGAGAGCAAAAACTCTCTAGCCAGAACTGTTGTGTAGGCCACCCGGCCTGTGGTACTTTTGTCACAGCATCCTGAGCAAACTCATACAGCAATTCTGCGTGGCATGGATTTCTGGCTCCAGGGCCCACAAGGGGCATCCGCTGCTGACGTCACTGAACAGCCCCCAAGGAGGCCGAATCCACTGTCTCCTGGGAGGCAGCCACGCTCATTGCAGATGATCTTAACTTGTTGGAAGGCTCTTCCCAGTGTCCAGATGACACTGACTCCCTGTAGATCCTCTCCCAGCCCTAGTTTTACCCCTGGAGCCTCACAGGCCAAATAGGTGAGCCCTTCAAGGGCAGATGCCTTGTTTTATTGACTTTGACACGAGCCTGGAGCCCGCTAGGTGCCTATAAATATTCACGGAATGAAGAAAGGTTGCTTTCGTGTTCCTCAGAGCCTCCAGCTCTCCTCAAACCTTTCAACTTCTGAATTTCTCTGCTACTGTGGTCCCTCTCCAGCCGGGTAGCCAACACGGAATGTGATTCTCCAGGTGGGATTAGACCCGGGAGAGTAAAAAAAGGCCATGGCCACCCTCCCTGACTCTCAAAGACATTCCATGTCCACGGCTGCAACCCAAGATCATAGATGCTTTTGAGCGACCGCACACCCGCTGACGATCGGCACCATTCATCTCTGTACGGTTGTTCAGAATGCTGCATTTGTCCCTGTGACATTTCTGCCTCTTTGATTAACTCATTGCGTCAGCCTGTCAAAATTACTGGACCCTGCACCACGCAATGCCCCGTGGCCCCACAGAGGAGGAAGGCGATTGGTAGAAAGCCATTCTCGGGCCCTGAAACCCCCTCCCCACTACCTCCCCCCGCTTCCCCAAATCAGAGACCCACCCCACCTGCCTCTTCTGCAGTGCTTCCTCTGGGAGTCCCTGTGAAGGAAGACATAGGATCTGAGGATTAACACTTATTACTGGTGCTTAATGCTGTTTTGACAGATGAAAATGAGTCGGTTAGAGCTGGAAATAGCTCTAGCTGCATATGTTTCTTCCAATTCATTGCCCATTCCCCACCAAGGGACCCTTTCTCTCTTTACTGAAAGGCCGTCCTTTTCTTTCTCTTGCCCCCCCTAACCCCCAAGCCATGTCAGTTTCCTCCTTCCGGGAAGAACAATATTTAAAGAATGGATCCTAAACCCATGAGGTGGGGGTTCCTTCAGCAGCCCCACTCCGTGCCAGGGGTGAAGTGAAGGATGCTTAAGCGACCATTGTCAAGTCAACCTCCGGGATGAGGGAGGTGACCCCTGTCTGGCCTGTGTCGTACAAGTATCAGCTGCGCCATCAGCCACGAATGCGGCCGCCTTTGGTTGCATGCATCTCTAGGTCTTCCTTGGTGGCAGTGGACTTCTGTGTGTACACCCAGTGCTGTCACAAGCTTGGGTGTCACCTCTATGAGGCCCAGAGCCCTTTGTGGGTGGCTCAGGGGGCTTCCGAGAATTACAGAGTTATGCTAAGGTCCTTTGGTCGCGGCGGGGGGGTGGGTGGGGGGGGGTTGTGGGGAGGGTGTCCCTGGAGCAGGGCTGTGAACTGTCATGTGGTTGGATGGGCAGTTAGATGCAGGGCCTGGCCCAAGGTGGAGGTCAGGAGTGGGTGGGGTACATTTGTAACAGGCATCTCTAACTTCATACTATGCCCAAGAAAGAACCCCCTTCCTCAACACCCCCAAACAAGCATGGGCTCCCCTCAGGCTCTGCTATCACAGGGAATGGCACCCCACCCCCCATCTGCTCAGGCTCTAATCCTAACGGTCATCCCGACATTTTCTTTCTCTCATCCCATGAGGTCCTGACATTGAATGCATCAGCCAATCCTGCTGCCTCTCGTCCAAAATTTATAGCAAATCTGTTGCATATCTATGACCATTGTCCTTGTCTAAGTCAAGTGTCTTTCCTGCCTGAACTATTGAGTCAGCTTCCCAGCTAATATTCCTGCTGCCACTCTCGCCCCTTACAGCTTATTCTCAACATCGCTGGCTAGGCGGGCACTGCCAGTTTGCCAAATTGCCATGGCGGGTGAAACCCACTTGCCAACCCCCTCATTTCTCAGGAAGGGAGGCTCAGAGAGGTCAGGTGACTTGTGGGGGTCATACAACTAGTGAGTGATCAGCTGAGATGGAGATTTTTATTTTTTTTAATCCTCGGTATTTTTTCATTGATTTTAGAGAGAGTGGAAGGGAGAAGGGGAGACAGAGAGAAACATTGATGTGAGAGAGACACATCAATCAGTTGCCTCCCGCAGGTTCCTGGACCAGGCCTGGGGATCGAGCCTGCAACCGAGGTACATGCCCTTGACCGGAATCAAACCCAGGACTCTTCAGTCTGCAGGCCGACGTTCTATCCACTGAGCAAAACTGTCTAGGGCTGAGATGGAAATTAATCTAGGAAAGCAGTATTGCCTACCAAGTACCCGTCCCCCCCCCCACTCAGCAATAGCCCCCTTTCCCCGGGGAGGGGCCGCTCACCCGCGGACGGCGTGCAGCAGGCGCAGAGAGGGGTATGCAGTGCGCACGTTGACGCGGTGCTTCAGGATGAGCTCGTTGACCCACTCCACACGCTCCTTGCCGCCCCTGGCCATGAAGGCGGGGATCCACAGGATGCTGCCGTTGAGGCTGTGCAGCCGCTGGAGCAGCTTCTCCCGCCACGTGGCATTGACCAGGTCCTCGAAGGCACGCTGGATGACCGAAGGGTTCATGGTCACCAGGTCTGTCTTGATCCCTACGTCCCGGGCGTACTCCTGCACCGGGGCCAGGTTGCACCTGCCGGAGAGAAGGACAAGGAGGTTCTTTTGGGAACGCCGGGATATCTAACTTGATCATCCTTTGCTTCCTTCTCATCCCAAAAACCATCCTCCTGCCCTCGCCGGAGGCTGCTCTTGTCACCCTTCCTCCTGCCACACATATCCACTAGGGCTCACAGCGCCTACATCGCCTTTGCTGCACCCTGGGGATGTCAGATGCTTGCCTTCTGGAGCTCAGTATCCAGCAGAGGAGGGAGGAAGCAAGTGAAGCCAGCCCCCGGCCCACATGGTGACCATGACATTGGCAGGTGTGGCCTGGCCGCATTAGGTGACCAAGGGAAGGTTCTGCAGGGACACTCCTAGGTTCAGAATTCAGCTCTGAGGCTTTCTGTCTGTGTGATTCTGGGCAACCTGCTCAGCCTCTCTGTGCTTCCTGAAGACCTTTCTCTTGGCTGAGGAATATCCATAACAGTTTCTTTAGCGATGGTGAGATCAGAGCCGCATCCCTCCCAGGACTCAGAGGGGTCACCACACCCCCAGTCCTTAGAACATGGCTAGGCCACAGGAAGAGCTCAATACATGTCGCTACTGTCGTCAGTATTATGGGAAGGGGGAGCATCAGGTGGTCTTCTCAGAGGTGGTGACCATTGAGGGAAGTCCAGAAGGATGGGTGAGCAAAAGTCCAATAGCGGAAAAGACGCACTGGGACAGATCAGAAGGATCAGCTCAGGTACCTATTAAACATGCAGATTCCCCAGGCCCATCACCCAGAGATCCAGATTCCACAGGTGAGCTTAGAAATTGATATTTATTTTTGCAAGCTCGTTAGGTAAATCCTATAACCAGGCAGCTTAGGGAACATCACACTATGGCATTTTAGGTGCAAGCAATGTGTCCAAAGGCACAGAGCTGGGGAACAGAGTGAGTATGTAGGGGAAGGCAAGGAATTTGGCGTGACTAGAGCATATTGCATGGAGGACGTGGGGCAGGAGAGGCAAGTAGGGTGAGTTAACAAAGGACCTGTGTGTCAGTGGCTTGGTTCTGAGAGCAGTAGGGAGCCACTGTAGGCTCTTGAGCACGAGAGTGACGTGGACAGATTTGCACTTTATGCAGCAGTTAGACAACAATTAGACAAAGTAGTACTATGTATTGGCGGGGATGGAATTGGTTATCAGAAGGCAAGTCTGCAGGCGAGAGAGGAAGCTCACGCCCAAGGCCTGACACTGGCCTGAACTAGCCGTGCGACCTCCGACTTTCTGTATCTCAATTTCCTCATTGCAAGAGCCAGGACAAAACAGGATGTTCCTGACAGGGTTGTGAGAATTAAGTAAATGAATATGTGCCCTGTGGAAGAGCATTTGTTTATAGGATTCTCCCTATGAAAGGGTTTGTGTGTGTGTGTATGCGTGGGCATGATAATGTTTTAATCCCCAAACATCTGGGAATTGACTCTGCTCACCTATGACCCTAAGCTAGGCAACCTCCTCAATCTGGTATTGAAGGCTCATGGGGACCCTGTGGGGACCAGCCCTCCTGTCTGGCCTCAATTCTTTTTTAAAAAAAATATATTTTATTCATTTTTTACAGAGAGGAAGGGAGAGGAATAAAGAGTGAGAAACATTGATGAGAGAGAAACATCGATCAGCTGCCTCCTGCACACCTCCTATGGGGGATATGCCCACAAGCAAGGTACATGCCTTTGACCGGAATCGAACCTGGAACCCCTCAGGCTGTAGGCCAACGCTCTATCCACTGAGCCAAACCAGTCAGGGCTGGCCTCAATTCTTAACAGCACTGTATGTAACCTATGTGTGCAGTCAGGCAGTGACCTCCAGGATGCATGACTCTACCTTCTTATTTCCATGCTTTCCTCACGCTGTTTCCTCCGCCCCAACTTTAAATCTTTACCCCACCCCACCCTCACCCCTTCTCTGGCGCTCAGTCAGACAGACCTAGATGCTTTCTTTCCCTCCCTCCTTCCCTCTTTAGACTGGAGGGCTTTGAGAAGTGGGGGCTGAGCCATTATAAAGGCTGGGCACAGGCAGAACCTGGCAAAAGACAAACTAACACAGGTTTGGCCGCCACGCTGTGGTGGCTCTTCCATCCCAGTGGACACAGAGGCAAACACACTGCCCAGTCCCACATTCTGAGGTCCCAGGAGCTCTAGGACAGGGCTGCTTCCCAAAGCCCAGGACAAGGCTGTCTTTGCGTAGGGAAAGTCCCAGCAGAAACGCGAGACGCGGTCGCGGTTGTGCCAGGGCTGGGGCTCTGTTTGGGGTGAAACTCGAGGCTCCGAATGCCCTACTTTTGACCAGACGACAGCGAGGCCTTGTTTCTGAGTCTGTCTGGATTGGGGGGGTCAGGGCCCTGGGTGACTGTTTCCAAGTGTCCCCAGGGACTGAAAAATGAGAGATGATACTTGAGTGAGAATGATGGTCAAATATAAAAATCCAAGTTTCTCCATTGCTCTCTCACTTCCCAGATTTTGACTCCAGGATATAAGGTTACTAGTAGCCTGTGACCCGCCACAACACTTAAAAGACTTTAGCAAATTTGGACTAACCAGGAGATTTTTTTTACTACTCTTTTATAGCAGGCTCTATGCAGGGGTCAGTAAACTTTTTCTATAAAAGGTCAGATAATAAATATTTTATGCTTTGTGGGCTCTATACACTATTGCAACAGTTCAACTCTTTCCAACTACACACTACTATGTTGCAGTGAGAAAGCGTTCCATTGAGGATATGAAAATGCATGTGTATGGCTGTGGGCCAATAAAACTTTATTGATAAAAATAAGCTGTGGGCCATAGATTGCCTACCTCTGCACTAGACCAGCAATTCCCAGCCTTAACTGGCTCCTTGGGCCACGTACTCCCCACCCCAGATTGATGACTGGTCTGGGGTGCAGTGTGGACATTGGGACTTTTAAAAGTTCCCCAAGGTTGAGACCAGAGACATCAAGGTCCCCCCCCCCCAATTTTACATGAATTTATTCCATTCTATTCATACTGTACAATTGTCACACAACCCACAAGGTTGTAACTAACCCAACCAGTGTGTCCTGGTTCAACCTCTTGGGCCAGCTGGCAACACTCAAGTACACCTGCTGCCCTGGGCACAGCGCCCCTGCTGTGGCTACCTGATGACGAAGCTGTGCGTGTCGATCTCCGGCCCGCAGCCGCTGTTCAGCAGGACCCCCGAGTTGCCCACGATGGCACAGGTCCGGAAGTGCTTGTTCTTCAGCGGCGAGGTCCTGGGCAGGAGCTCGTACAGGTTCTGGGACACGTTCATCGTGCTGTCTCGGTCGAAGATGTAATGAATAATGTCTCCAGGCTTCAGGGTCCCCTTGAGGACGGAAATGTCCTTCTCAGCGTCCAAGAACTTTAAGATTTGTTTCCTACAAAAACCAATCACACATGAGGGTCAGTCTCCCCGGTGCCAGCTGCCCTTTGCTAACCCAGCTTCTGCCCGGCATTGCCTTGCAGGGTTGCTAGCGCCCAGCACCCAGGGAGCTCCGAGTTCAGATGCCCCCAGAGGTGCCGGGCAGGGAAATGGTCCAGAGGCAACTATGGCGGTGGGCAACCCAGTTGCTATGGTTATGCCTACTTCCTACGAGGTGTGCAAACTGCCCAGGAAATGACTTCATTAGGACACAAGGGAGCTCATCACAGGGGGCCCTGGAAGGGAACGTGCCCCACTTTCAGGTTTTCCCAGGGCTACCTGGTTTTAGCGCTCCCCAGGAGACCCCCAGCCTCGGGAAAGCCCAGTCAGTGGTCACCCTACTCCCCTCCTTTGCAGGACGCAGGGGCATCACCTGACGGCGAGTCCTGAACTGGGGACAGACACATCCCTCATGCCTCCATGGAAGACGTCTCTGGGCACAGGACCCTCCCAGGGGGTGAATGCGAATTTGGTTACTGGGAGGTGTGTCCATCTCTCCCTCTGAGAGGCTGAGTCCGTGAGCTGGTCTGTTTTGTGGAGGGTTTCCTGGCCTCTTAACTGCTGTCTGGTCCCACAGAGCACAGTTCCTCTGTGTTGTTTCAAAAGGAAGGTGATCAAAGGACAGCTGTCAAGGCTCTTGGCCAACTTTGATTTAGGGGAAAGTTCTAGAATCGTCTAGCATAGCCTGTAGCCACAGAAAGGATGGGTGTCCTCTATGCATCACTGGGGAGTTTTACTCAAACCTTGCAGGCCTGGCCCCCAGGAACCCGAGGTTTTACTTAAAGAACTTTCTAATTCACCCCAGCTATCCTTAGAGATGACTCAAGTCCGAGAGAGAAGGAAATTTGGTACCCAGACCAGCTGAGATGAATTCCCTTTCCTGCAGTGAAATACGCAATGACGCCCTTTCAGACACAACGTCTGCTTTTCCTCAGAGCCCCAGAAGGACAGAGACTTCTCACACTTTGCAAATAAGAGGATTTGCAAGATGGTTGCCCCCTCGCCCAGATGGCTGGCTGCCACCTGAGCCTGTGGGACGGGGATGTTCGCAGCCTGTGGTGCATCCCGGCAGGTGCACATTCCATCCCCTGGGGACTATAGAGAACTCAGAGGTTCCGCTGGCACCTGAGAAACCCCGACTGTGAGCGTGGCCAGGTCTCAGCATGCTTCCTAAAGCTCCCCAGGTGACTTTAACCTGCGTCTAGGTTTGGATACCACTGCTCTTCGGACTGCATACCAGGGGAATGCAGCTTGGCATGCCTGGCAAACTCCTACTCATCCTTCAAAACCCATTGCTCCTTTCCTGGCCAGCCCTCTTGGTTCTCTTACAAAATGACCTCATTCTAAGAGGCAGTACTGCCTACTGTGTGCATCACACCGCCCTGTCCTATCTTTGCTTCGATCGTCTCCCCACTAACACGCCTGATTCATGGCAGCACTCGGGGCCCCTGGTATGATGCCTGGAAACGAATGGTTGGATTATACTGGTCCATCTTTGCTGGGTCAGTGGTGGCGATATCAAAGGGAAGTAGCCAAAGTGCTGAAGCTGAGACTCCCAGGTTACGGGGGCCCATTCCCACCACCCAGCAACTCAGAGGTGTTGGCAACCAGGTGCCAGCCCCTGGGCCCCCTGAGCGGATATGGCTTTTCATTTTCATGTTTTGGAGAAGGCAGCCTACCCAAGCTATAGGACTGTGTGTATGTGTATGTGGGGGGGAGTGGGGAGGGGGGGCTCTCCAAAGACTCTCCCAGTGGGGGGCACAGATGCCAGGCAGTCCCAAGCAAGCAGTCCTTCCCTGGTCCTTTGGAGAAGCCACCTGTGGTCCCACGCCCCCACCTAAACCTCCAGACTCTCACAGTTGCCCCACTGCTGAGAGCCCATTCCTTCCACTCAGGACCTCAGCCCCTGCCAGCCACCCCGTTTCGAGATGCTGCATGCACATGCGGGGCTGCGGGGCCGGCCTTGGGTTTTTATTTCCAATTGACCACTCACAGATGAAACCTGCCTCGGCGGGAGGTAAACGTTTTCTTTCTAAAGCAACTTCTTTAGATGACAGAGAGTGGCAATTTGCCGGCCTGTGCCCACGAAGGCCAAGCCCGTGTCTCGCCCGAGAGGTAATTACCACTACCTGATCCTCAGAGACAGCGTCTGGTTGTGCCTCCACGCGGCTGAGGCCGGCTGGATGTTGTGTTTAATGCTCTCGTTGCTTCTGTCAACAACAGCTGGTGGTGAGGAGCCATTTATTACAACTTCAGCTCTGGAAGGGAGAAGGGCGGGGGGGATAAATATAATCTGTTAGCATGCCAGTGACAAGTCCAATCGCTCTGTTTCTTCTGCAGCTTGACCGTAAATGCCTTCAGAAGAGCAAAATTGCCGTTATTACCTGAGAAGGGAAGAAAGTCTATTTAACTTTCTCCCTGTGGTGTATCCCACACACATTCCTGGAAGCAGGAAAGGCGCTGATAAACTATCTCTCTCCCTCCAACCCCCCCGTGTTTCTTCCCAATGAAACCTAGCAGTCACGGTCAGAATAAGACTTCTCCAAGTTGTTTTAACAAAACTCCAAAATAGCAGTTGCGTTAGCAGCTGAGTATCATGATGGTTTACAAACGTAATGAGGAGAGAACCACAGATCTGTAACACTCCCTCCTCTGTCACTGAGATCTCCATGCTGTGTGTCTCTCTCTCCTACTAGCCTGTAAGCTGGGGAACCCCCTTCTCTCATTTCTACATTCCCCAATGCGGGTGCTCAGTAACGGGGTGTTTGCTGGATTCACATTTGACTTTCGTGCTGGGGGAGCCTGGCTGGATGAAGAAGCTGGCTGGCTCTGTACGCCGGGGGCAAATCACCATTCTGGGCGCACACCATCTTTCTGCCCAATTCGGGAACCCCGGGGCATCACAACAGTTCAGAGGCTTGAAATCTGTGCTAGTGGGTTTCTAAGAAACTAGGTTACAATGACATGCCGGCTGCATGCAGACACATGTGGGTCACCTCCCAAGCTCGGTCTGTGCTGGTGGCAAAGTCTCCCAGCGACGATGATGACTGGATTTGGGAGGCCCGATTCTGAAGCTTTGAAGAACCTAAACCAAGCAGCTATGTCCTTGCATTTACCATGGAGCAGCCAAGTTAAAAAAAACGGGGGGGGGGGGCGGTCTAAACCCAGTGCTCGATTTTGCTCTTTGCAGGGAGAGAAGACATTCATTTGGGGGGTGCACATTGTGCGCTTTCTCCCCAGACAGCTCCGTTCCTCAGCATTCCTGACCAGCATCGCTCGCCTTGGGTTCAAATAAAAGTAACGTTAGCAGAGAGTAAAAGAGTCAAGAGTTAGTGACGAGGCCTAGCATCCAGGCTTCAGGGAAGCCTAGGAGAGGAACGGGAGACTCGACCCTGTGGAATGTTTGCTGCTTTCGTGAAAGGAAGCAGAGGGTGCCGTGGAAAGATTTCCCAAGCTGTGTGACTGTGGGAAAATCACTTTGCCTCTCTGGGCCTCAGAGTTCCCATTTATAGGAAGAGGGTGTAGAAGAGGAAGACGCCAGCGCTAAGGTTCTGGAATTCTATAAGGACCACCAATGGCCTGTACCCATCACCGGCTGCCATCTCACGAGGTTCCAGTGGGAGCAGCTTGTGGCTGCGTTTCTGTTGCGCTGCCACTTCTGTGTGGGCCACAGGTGGGGGCAGTGACCCCCAGGGCCACTGATTTAGCCGCCCTACCCCAACCTCCCAAGCTTCACCACAGCTCACATCAGTAGGCGTATGTGATAGGAATATAAGAGGCAGGCTGACAGTCTCATCGGTAACCAGGGACGGAGCCTCCTGTGGTTTAATTTAGACTTGGTCTTGGGTGATGCTCCCCAGAAAGGAGCATATTGGATGCCCCAGGCTCTCTCAGCCATGAAGGATTGGCAGGGGTGTGTGGCAAGGATGCTCGCGGAGGATGCTCGTGCTCAGAAACCTGCGGAAAGGGCTTCCAGGCTTCTCCGTGATGAAGGTAGGGACCCGGGGGAGGAAGGCAGGAAAAAGAAAGAGATAAATGTTGACATGGGCAGCGGTAAAATTCCATTCGTCTCTACTTCCTAGCGAAAACTTGGATGGGGCCCTAACCGGTTTGGCTCAGTGGATAGAGCCTCGGCCTGTGGACTCAGGGGTTCCGGGTTCGATTCCGGTCAAGGGCATGTGCCTTGGTTGCAGGCACATCCCCAGTAGGGGGTGTGCAGGAGGCAGCTGATCGATGTTTCTCTTTCTCATTGATGTTTCTAACTCTCTATCCCTCTCCCTCTCTGTAAAAAATGGGATCCTGCCTAACCAGCCGTGGTCTTAACTGAACTTGAACCCTGGCTCTGTCGCTTTCTCACTGGGGTACTGGGGGATGTCACTCTGAGTCCCTGGCTTCTTTGTCTTCTTCTCTGTAAAATCAAGGGACAGATGAGATAACCCCAGGGACCACCGCCATTCACTGGCTGTACATGCTCTGTGTCACACAGACATGGCTGGATGAATGAATTGAGAGTCCTCTTCGGTGACTGTGACCTCCTATCCTCAGCACCCTGTCCAGCCCAATGACACTAGAGTCTCATGCCAGGCTTACGTTTCTCTGTCTTCTGATGCCATGAGTGCATCTACAGTGATAAGAGTAAGTCTCAACTGAGTCCCTTAGCACATCAGGCTGGGACAGAGCCTTCTATTTAGAGGCCTCATTCTTGAAACATTCCTGGAAAAAGATGTGTTATTATTCTAACCGAGTGAGGACACTGAGGCTCAGAGGCATGAAATCACGTGTCCAAGGTCCCAGCTAAGAAGCCCGGGGCTGCCTCTAGGTCTGCCTGGCTCCCAAGAGCCCCCACTCCACCCCACGTGACCACAGAGCATGGGGGGGGGGCGGGGGGAGGCGGGGGGAGGAGTCCTGCTGCAGGAGCAGGACCTTCTTTCTGAAAAAGAGGGCATCTTTCCACAGTGGGAGAGAGACACATAGTTTATCTACGTTTCGCCAGGCACAGCATAAGCTTCACCTGTCACTCCCAGGTGGCTAAGAGGTCATGAGGAGGTCTGGAAGCAATGAAATCAGGGACACAGAGGACCGTGGCCTGAGCCAGTCCTCTAGGTGTAGGAATAGACATACTTGACAGATGTCATACGGTCAAGAGTCCTAAAAAAAACAATGGAAGGGCAAATAACAGACCTTCCTCTGGATACCCGGACCGCTCCTTCCCAGACTCACCAAGATAGAATATTCTGGAAGTAAAACAAGGCCTTCATTTTGAACACAGGCCTTTGTGGATGTCCAACAACTTGGCATTCCCCGTCTCCTCCCATTGGGCTGATGAGACTCCGGGTCAGAGCTGTGATGCAGCCGTCACTGGTGGAGAATGGGGACTCAGAGGCAGGGCCCAACCATAGCCAGAGGCAAGCCTGGGTCTGTTGGCTTGCCACGCATTTACTCACTGCCCTGCACCAAGCTGTCCCCTGGCCCAGGACTGTCATGGAGGAAACATTCTCAGAATGTAGGATGTGCATTCAGTTATCAAGGTGACTCAGTTGACTCCCTAATATTTTGAAGGGGGCTCAGCGAAAGTTTCCGAACGCTTTACTTTCCATCTTAATGTCCCGGGCGCGAGATCTATAATGAAATTGGGTGAACGTCATGATTCCCTTCAGAGTCTCCGTTGCTCAACCAAAATGCAAGTTATGAGCAAGCCCTTTGGTGGCCCAGTGCTTCCAAGTGGGTGGACTCTTGTCCAGAAAGTGACCATTAGCATCTGAGCATCCCATCTCTGCAGCCTCTAGACCTTGGGACATTTCATGGCCATTTTTATGGACACCCCCCCCCCCCCGCCCTCTACACAAGTACACAAAGTGAACAGGGAAATGCCAAGTGAAAGAAAACAGATCCGTTTTCCAAGTAGGAAGGGCACTATCCAGCCAAGGGGAGAAGCAGATTAATAGCTGCCTTACAGCAAAAACAAATGAACACAAAATCTAATTTACAAACCTATTAGATTTGCTATGTAAGCTGTTCACAGCCGATCTGATTGCACCTCTGCCTCCAGAATTCCTGCAAGACAAAAGAAATGCATTATTTATAAACACAGCTCTTCTTTGCAAAGCCTTCTTCAGTCCTCAGGAGATCCTGCAGCCAGCCCTGGGGACCCACAGAGGGTGGATAAGACCTCCCTCTGGCCTCTCCAAGATGGGCAGCATCCCGCCCCGCCCACAACGGGCCTCTCCCCCCCCCCCCAACATAGTTTAATCCACACCATGGTTTCCACTTGAGACTTCCACTTGGGTCCTGAGACACAGTGCTTTGGGACTCATTTCCCCCGCGCAAGCCCACAAGCCACCGCTCCTTAGCATATGTCAGCACCCGCTCCCTGAGTGTCTGACTTTCACTCCGATGTGTTAAGATGCTGTTACCACATTCTCTCCACGCTCGAGACACGGGAAGGTCAACAGAGGCCGCGAGACGGCTCAATAGTGCTTCCGACCGAAGGTGGTAGCGGTTTGTTTTTTGGTGGCAAGAGAAATAATATGAAGTGGTGTCACTTTACGGGAGCCGGAGGTGGGTGACTAGCGGGGTCCTTTACACGTTCCTCTGGAGGATGTGTTTTTGGAGCTAAAAGCATCCTGAAGCCCTTCCCAGCCCAACCATCCATTCGGTTCTGTTGGGTTCCACTCTGGACCTGGGCTCCCAGGCCATGAAGTCTCGCGCTGCTTTGCTGTCACACGGGGCCAGGGGATGGGTGAACCCATCTTACCCTGGTACCTTGCCCACTTTGTGCCCCGTGTACTTGGTTTTACAAAGTCATATTAAAAGGCTAATTGCTTTACGTTAAATTATTTTTTTTTCCCCTGCTGATAATAGAACGTGTGGTTTGAGGACAAATTTCTTTGTACTTTTCTCGTTGTTACTATTTTTTTTTCTTTCAGTCCAGGTGTTGGTGCACTCCAAAGAAACAACTGAAGTCACTGGGAAAGCTGCGTATTTTAAGGAATAATGTGATTTAATGAGAACACTGGGCGGGGGGCGGGGGGGGTGGATGCCTCTCTCTACAGTGGTCTTAAGTCTGGATTTTTTTCTCGGATTTCTTTAGGCTGCACATACTTGTAGATATCATGTGAGTGTGTGTGTGTGTGTGTGTGTGTGTAAACACATAACTGTCTTTTCCTGATAGACTTACATGTCTTTCTAAACTATTTGGCAACAGGCAATGTTTTCCCAGTTCACAGGCAGATGACCCGACAACAGAAAGGATGCTGTGACTCTTGTCTCTCAACTTTGTCACTCCCAAGCCTAGTTCTTAATTACACAGAGCGCCATTGGTTCTTCACACTTTAAGTCAATTCCTCGTATTTCTTTTTTTTGTCCCCCCTGGTTCCCCTGGGGACCAGTGGAGCTCTTGACTTCTAACTTGGGGTCTGGGACTATCTGGCCAGTTCTGGCTCCATAACCATAATCCACTCGGGTCAGGCCCGGGGCTCCCTGGGCCAGAGGGGACTCAGGGTGACCATGAACATCAGAGCAGCTGCAGCTTTAGAGGCAGCGAGTGCTTCCCCTAGCATGGTGCTCGCACCAAAGTTAGATTTAGTCCCAGACCACCCCTGCCTCTCACCCATGTGTTCATCTCCTCCAGCTCTACCCACTGAACTAACTTCTTGCTCATCAGGTCAGGCCTAATATCTCTATCCCTATGCTCAGCAGTCTCCGAGATACCTTTTCCTACCGAGCAAGTCTCATCACTTCACAGACATTGAAACAATGCTGGGCACACAGCTCTGAAGAGACCAGTGTAGGTTACAGCCTTGACAATGGTTGTTTCCATGACAACTGGGCTTCCATGGATGCTTCCCTAGGTGCCAACAGGGAGGGTGAAGTCAGCAAGCTCATGGTCATCTCTCTTCTGCCACTGCGCACCCCTTATTGACTGCTCAGCTCCTTGCTCTGCCCTCCTCGCTTCCTTCCTGTTAAATATTATCGTGATGTGATTTAGCCACTTGCTTTGATTTCAGCAAACTTGTGCTTATCCATCAGCTTCCATCGTAGTACAAAAAGGTGCCGGTTCACTCTGGGTTCTCCCCTCCGCTCAACTTCAGAAAACACCCGTGACAACTTAGGGCGTTGGTCGGGTTCCAGCCAACTGCGCTTGTCTTTCTATAAAAGTACTTATAGGCAACTGCACATCAAAATGCAAGAAAGCAGGTCACTTGGATGCCCAGCATCCCCCGCCATGCTTATTCCTGAATTCCTGATCCTTTCTCACCATGAAGCTGTCAGCTGTAACCAGGGGGACCCAGTAACTTACCACCCAAACCAGAACACCTTCGGAGTAAACAGAGGCGCCTGGGTCTGACCACAGTGTGGCCCTGGACAGACCTCCTCGTCAGGAGGAAATACTAGGTTGAGGCGTGATGAACGACTCCAAGGGATGGCTTTGAGTCCTCAAGGCAGCTTTAATATTCCTCTGGCTCAGAAAAGCCATTATTTTAAATCATCGCCCCTCAACACTTTATGGCTCCATTTGTAAGGCTATCAAGTCCCTCTCTGAGTCTTCCTGTGCCCCTGGCGGAGGGTGCCCCCAATGGGACATCTCCATTTTTCTCTCTATCCGCGCCCAACAAGATTCAGATTGCGGTCTGAGCGTAGCCAGGTCTCCTGTGCCTGTAGAAAGCGGGGCCCCGAACCCTGCCCTTCACCTGCTGCGCGTGAGGACTGAATATACAGCCCAGGAGGCACCTGAGAATTAAGAAGGGCAAAGGTCACTCGACAAGTAACTATGAGACAGTTGGTGAGCTAATTGGGAAACAGTCCCTGTGAGATCCAGCACACCAAGAAGGGAAAAAAGCGAACCAGCCATTAAAAGCTGTGCTTAGGAAAGGATAAATGCATCCCTATGTTCATAGCAGCACAGTTCACCATAGTTAAGATTTGGAAACACCCTAAGTGCCCAGCAGCAGATGAATGGATTAGAAAACTGTGGTACATCTGCACAATGGAATACTACGCTGCTGTGAAAAAGGAATTCTTACCATTTGCAACAGTATGGATAGAACTGGAGAACATTGTGCTAAGTGAAATAGCCAGTCAATGAAATAAAAATACCACGTGATCTCACTTATTTATGGTTAATAAAGACCATTATAAATTGATGAACATAAACAGATACAGAGGCAGAACAGCATTGAATAGACTGTCAAACTACAGCTGGAAGGCTGGGGAGGGGTGGGGGGGAGTTAAGAGATCAACTGAAGGACTTGTATGCATGCATATGAGCATAATCAATGGACACAAGACACTGGGGGGTAGGGGAGGACAGGGGAAGGTCAAGGGGAAAAAAATGGAGACTTATCTAATACTCTTTGTAATATTTTAAGCAATAAAACAACATTAAAAAATAACTGTGCTTAGGAAGAGTTTTATGTGGAAATGCATTAAATTCTCCTGTTTTCGCTCACTTGGGCTGCTGGAACCAAGTGCCTGGGTGGCTAATCAACACCAGAGATTTATCGCTCACGGTCTGGGAGCTGGGAGCCTGGGTCGGAGAGCCAGCATGTTAACGGAGGGTCCTCTCCCAGGCCACAGATGTCCCCTTGTTCCCTCACTTGGCAGCAGGAAGAAGGAGCTCGATGGAGTCTAATCCTATCACAAGGGCTCCACCCTCGTGGCCTACTCACCTCCCAAAGGCCCCACCTCCTACCATCACTGCACTGGGGGTTAGAGTTCTAACATGACGTTACAGGGACATAAGCATTCAAACTCTAGCACCTCCACGGGCCACTTACTTAGTATCCACTTTTTATTAAAAATTGATTTCAGAGAGGAAGGGAGAGAGAGAGAGAGAGAAACATCAATGATGAGAGAGAATCATGGATCGGCTGCCTCCTGCACGCCCCCAACTGGGGATCGGGCCCGCAACTTGGGCAAGTGCTTGACTGGGAATCGAACCCTGACCTTCTGGTTCATAGATTGATGCTCAACCACTGATGAACACCGGCCGGGCTAGTATCCATCTTTTAACCTTGGATGTCATTTTACCTTTTGTATGGTATTAGACATATACTCCTGCAAAACCTTAGCCCCGAGCTTGGCAGCCTTGCCAACTTCTCATTTCATTCATGTGACACAGCAGGAATAAATCCACGGTTTGTGAAGGGGAGCAGAACGCCTGCCTACCACTCTCACACGCCATGTTTAGCTCTTGAACCCACCTCCCCGGGACTTGAAAGGCCTCTGCCTTCAGCTAGCCTCTCTCCCCTTTCTTTTGTTCGTTTCTTGAGGGACCAGAGTTCAGACTCCGCTGCCGTGTCCCCATTAATGTCAGCTGCCACCTTTTCCTGAGAATACCCCTCTAGGGCACCCAGGAAGGGAAGGCCTTTGAAGTTGCTTCTCTTCTGTGTCTTTGATGTGTGTCCCCCTCCCCACCTTGCCCGGTCCTAGATAAATGTCCACCGCCCCTGCCCAGGGTGGGAAGAGGACAGCTGGAGCCACCGAGGCGGGGCCTGGGGGCCTGGCTCCTGAGGGGTTCCAGCTGTGCCGCCCTCGACTTGACTCTCTAGGTCTTGGTGTCCGTCCCTGGAAAGCAGAGTCCTGTTGCGGAGAGACAGATGCACCAGACACACGTGACTGTCAGCACGGAGTCATTAATGAAGGCGATGGCTACTGCCCTCCCGCTGGAGCAGAACAAGCCACTGCTGCCTGTGGCCTCTGCCTGGCGCCCCGAATGGCTGTCCTCAGGGAAGTGCCATTTCAACAGGGCTGCCCATGAGGCAGCAACAAGGAGCAGTGGGTGGAAGAAAACAGAATGTGTTAACTGAGATAGAACGGTGATTCCTGCCGCTCCACAGATTTATTTATTGAGCACCTACTATGTGTGCCAGGCCCTGAGCTGGGCTGGGGCAGGGGGTGAGGTGGCAAAGCAGGGATGGAGATATAGAGTCTCCCCTGTGCAGCTGCTTACAAACTAAATTTGGAGACAGACACGAGAAAGACAAACATCCCAACACAGGTACAGAGTCACGAGCACCTACTCAGGCATTGGCGCTGAGAAAACTGAAGTAGAAACTCACAGACGGAGGGAAGAGAAGATCACAGGTTCTACCCTGATCCTGCCTCTTGCAGAGAATGTCTTTCTGGTCCCCAGTCCTAGTGGGGACGCCCTCCTGGGGGCTCCTACAGTATGAACCGTCAGCATCATTAGCACAGGACTGCCATGTTGTGTTTTTATTACACGGCAGGGCTCACACCGAGGACAGGGACTGCCACAGGGCTGATATACCGGACACCCCAGATGTTTGCCGGACAGAAGAAATCTTTCTGATAACCGAGGGAAGAAGGCCCCCCCCCCAATCCCCCAACTTAGCTGTGTTTGATGATAGCTTTCCTATATTTGATTACACTCACGTGGTTTTCTAAAACCTGGTCTACCCAGCAGACTTTACCTGGAATTCCAATCCCGCTGTAACGCCACCTTACTCTTGCTGGTGCCAGGGGGCGGGAACAGCAGTGCATCGAGTCTGTCTTGCGAGTGTGAATGCCTCTATTGCGGGGCCTGGCCTGGAGCAGACGCTCAGTGGGTTAGCTTGCCTTCCTCCTCTGTTATGCCCCCCCCCCCCTTTCAATGTAGAGCAGGTGGTGGATGAAAATAGATTGGCACCTATTTCCTGCCCTGCTTTAAAATTTCAGAGCAAGGAAGTTAGAGGCAAAGTCAAAGGATTCACTATTTCCAGCGCGTCTGCACTCCCCTTCCAACAGGGAAACTCCTGGAGGGTGGTGCCCAGTTGTGATGCGGTAGAGAGAGCTGCCCATTCATCTAACCCTCACTCAGAGATGGGGCCACTGAGGCTCAGAGAGCTAGAGCTTGTCTTTAAGGTCGCATGAAAAGCCCCGATCTCCAACTCTAGACTCGTTTCCCATCGTCACTCGAGAACTCTCCCCCCAACTGGCCCGCAGGTGCCTTGGGCACCTTCTCTGTGCTGTGATCATCTGTGCATGTCCCCAGCATCTAGCACAGAGCTTCCAAACCCCTGTGCACGGCGAGGCAGATGCATGTCACCAGCCAGCTTTGTGATGACCGCAGGAGCCCACCACGGACCAGCCACAGAGGCCAGGCGCCGGAGAGCAGTCCCCAGGCTTTTATCTCCAGGGGCACCCAAGGGCCTGGTACGGCAGCACATCACCGGAAGCAGACATGCTTTCCCAGCGGGTGCTGGCTACCCTGAAACACTGCCCGTGAGGAACAGGCATGGAGCCCTTGGCAGGTGCCATGCACTGGGTATACAGCGGTAAACAGGGCAGGAGAGGGTCCTTCCCTTATGAAAAAGCATCCTATCTAATAAAATAATAATATGCAAATTAACCATCACTCCACAACAAAGATGGCGGTGCCCATAGTGGCTGGGAGGATGCTGGCGGCATCCCCCTGGCAACATGAGCCCAGCAGGCAAGGGGCTCTGCAGGCAGCACCTAGTAGGGCCTGCTTGCTCATCTCCATGGTATGGAGCAGACAGGCCCCTCAGAGAGCAGAGAACCACACGGAGTGGACCCAAGCAGTCAGTAGCACATCCCCTGAGGGCTCCCAAATTGGAGAGTGCAGGTCGGGCTGAGGGACCTCCCCACCTGCCCCCCCCCCCATGAATTTCATGCACTGGGCCTCTACTCTTGTATAAGATGAGAAAAACTAGAACAATATACCAGCACTGGGTCCAGGCGGAACCCTCCTCCTCAGCGGCTAACCTCCATCTGTATTTCCAAGACAGAAAATAAAAACAACGCTACACAATGGGGCTCTGATGGAGACCCCAAATCCCAAAGTCAATACATTTTACTTTATTTTATCTCAATTGATCCCAACTCCCAAATGTTCCAGCTTCAAAAGGTAAGATTAGGTACCATTCAGCCGGCGAGACCTGCAGTGATTGAAAAACCCTCTGTGATGCTATGGGAGAGGGGAGCTTGCGGATCCTGATGAATCTCCTTGTTATCAGCTTGATTGCAGCCGGCCAGCAGCCAGCTTGGCTGATTCCCAATTCTGGCCGCATCCCTCCAGTCCTCTGGCTTCTGTGTGCCAGGCCATGGAGCCTGTGTAGAACCATGAATCACCTTGCTAACCATACTTACTCTGTCTGTGGACTGGGCTTTCTTTCTTTTCTTTTTTTTAATGATTTTTATTTCAGAGAGGAAGGGAGAGGGAGAAAGAGACAGAAGCATCAATGATGAGGATCATTGATTGGCTGCCTCCTGCATATGCCTCACTGGAGATTGAGCCCGCAACCTGGGCATCAAGTCCACAACCTTGGGAATGCGCCATGACTGGGAATCAAACTGTGACCTCCTGGTTCATAGGTCGACATTCAACTACTGAACAATGCTGGTTGGGCAGTCTGGTCTTTCTTTATGGAATGAGGCAAAAGAAAAAAATGGCGTCATCTATAAAATAAGATAGAACTCGATGGATTTCAAACCTGGCAATTATACGGGAGCTCGAATAACCCGCCATGTCTTCTCTCCCTGGACCATGGGGGAGAAATAGTTGACCCTGGGTTTGAACTGTGCAGGTCCACTTACATGCAGATTTTTTTTCAGTGCTGTAAATATATTTCTTCTTCCTTTTTACTTTACTGACATTTTTTCCTCCTTTCACTTTATGGCGGGAATGTAGTGTATAATACATACAACATACGTATACCAGTTGATTGTGTTCATCCACTGTTTATGTCAGCAGTAGGCTATTAGTAGTTAGGTTTTGGGGAGTCAAGAGTTATATGTGGTTTTTCGATTGCACGAGGGTGGGGGGGGAGAGGGTCATGCCCCTCCCCCCTGAGTCGTCCAGGGGTCAACACTATATAAACAATTGCAGAATGTAGGTGGCAGGGGCCTTTCTGAACCTCCATGAATGAAGTCCCTGGTTCCTGCCCCCCACCCTCCCCTCCTTCCTTTGTTCTCTAAGACAGCACTTCCTCTGTCTGCCAGGCACTGCGGCTGTGCAGGGAGCTGGAGGCACAGCACAGCCCAGATCCTGAAATGGTCCAGCCCTCTTAGGGGTACAGCCTAGCAGGGCAGACAGATGCCGTGCAAGAATGAGGAAGTTTGAGGAATGGTGCAAGAGAAGTAGAGAATGCAGAGGGGGGGAGGGGGTGCTGCAGGATGGGGGGCTAACCTCATGGTATTGCTGGGTGGGGAGCTTTGGGGCTGAAACCATCCTTATATTTTTTAAAGAATATTTTTTTTACTGATTTCAGAGAGGAAAGGAGAGGGCGAGAGAGATAGAAACATTAAAGATGAGAGAGAATCATCCATCAACTGCCTCTGCATGCTCCACCCTGGGGTTTGAGCCCACAACCCCGGCATGTGCCCTGACGGGGAATCAAACTGTGACCTCCTGGCTCATAGATCGACGCTCAACCACTGAGCCACGCCGGCAGAGCTGTCCTAGTCTTTTAAGTCACAAGATCGTTTGATTGGAGGATACTGAGTTTGTGCACTGGGTAGTTTCCCAGATACACTGGGAAATTATATCTGATACTTTCTCTGGAAAAGATTAGCTCCCTCTCTCTGGAAGTTTTGCAAGGAGTTGTCACAGCTTCGCTCTCACAGGGGCAAGTGGTGGCCGAGTGGGAGAAGGAAGGCTAGCCCGTTGGCTGTGCGGAGACCTCAGTCATTTTCCCGGTCTGCTTTCATGGGTTTGCATAATTTTACTTTATGGACTTGATACTTCGCTTTAAGTGGATTCACTTAAAAACATAAATGAATTTATCATGAAGGAATCTTGATATCACTATCCTAAGCAGAATACCACGGTCCCTTGCCCTAAATAGAAAATACTGGTATACGCACAACAAAAAATGTGATTATTTCTCTAATTCTAGGTGTGTGTCCTTTCCTCTTTTCCTCCCTCCACTCACCTCCCCACCATGCCTCTCGGTATGATACAATTTTTGGAATAAAACAATACATTGATATTGTGCTGTTGAAACCAAAATTCCACCCTTAAATCAATGTGCCTCGGGCACCTGCCAGGTGTTCTTCCTGTTGATTAGGGTACAGTTCAGGCATTATCTGGAGTCCAGGCGAAGTAACCCCCAGACTTCAGGAACCGGAGGTGCGGTGGAAGGAGCTTGCAGCTTCTGGCTTAGAGAAGAGCACATGAAAGTCAGCACCCTATCAGTTTACCCACTCATGTCCTCTGGATACCATATGCTCCTTTCCTTCATTATTTAAGCTCTGCTGACATTTACTGAGAAAGGTGTGAATTAATCCTGGCTATCGCTCCTCTGAGCACAGCCAATATTCTTGTTCTTGAAACCGGAGACGGGGAAATCCAATAGCACGCACCCACACCTCACTGGGCAGGGTCCAAGTGCGGCTACCCGTTCGTTAACATCCGCTGAAATGTCACTCCTGAGGGCGACTGGGATTAGGAGGCTCCTCTGACCTGCCATGAGTCTTTAAATTTATTTATTAATATACTAGAGGCCTGGTGCACGAATTCATGCACAGGTGGGGTCCCTCAGCCTGGCTGGTGATCGGGGGGCCAGCTTTTGTGGGGGGATAGACCATGGGAGGTTGGCCCCAGCAGTGAGCTCAACGTCAGCTGATTCCGTGAGGAATCAGGCTCCCTCCTCTCTCCTGTCTGGGTCCGGGGTGCGGGTGAACCAGATTTGGGGCTGTCAGGGTCCCAGTAGCAAGGTCTGGGTCAGTGCTCAGCACAGCTACTGGCTGGTTGTTGCAGTCATTCAGTCGTAATGGTCGCTTAGGCTTTTATATATATAGATTTTTATTGATTTCAGAGAAGGAGGGAGAGATTGAAACATCAATGACGAGAGAGAATCTCTGATCAGCTGCCTCCTGCACACCCCACTCTGGGAACTGAGCCCACAACCTGGGCATGTGCTCTGACTGGGAATCGAACCATGACCTCTTGGTTCCTAGGTCAACGCTCAACCAGGGAGCCACTCCAGCTGGGCCTGCTATGAGTCTTTTCTATCATCTCCAATCTTCCAGCTTCCCTTTACAAACTCTGTGCGGCACAGACGGTGAGACTGAGAATGTAGGGGGCCTGGGGCAGCAGGAGGAATGAGAGCAGGAAGCCCAGTGACATCAGTGCACAAAAGTAGCAAAGAGTGAGTAGTGTGTGAGCCATGGCTCAGGCCAACCCAGGTGACATCAGAGCTCCATGTTTTCTAGCTGTGTGACCTTAACAAGTCTGGAACCTCTCTGAGCCTCTGACGGGGCAAACGGGGTAATGAGGGCTAAGCACATGACCCATGGCACTCTCAACAGAACTGCGGGCACGGTGTCAGCCCTGGGACACAGGGCTCCCTGTGCCTGTCGAAGTCTGTCCCCTCCTGGCCACATCCTTCCTTCCTCACCAGGCTCCAGGCTCCACAAGGCCTAAGGAAGCCGACTGTACTAGCCTTTCTCTTACCCACAAGAAAATTCCTCCAGGCCTTGATCATGTGTATTGTTTTTCTCTTCCTCCAGCCTCTCTCTCTCTCTCTCTCTCTCTCTCTCTCTCTCTCTCTCTCTCTCTCTCTCTCTGAGATAGCCAAACAAATGCCATGCTCCAGGGCAAGAGAGAAGGCAGCGTCTGTGTGTGGTGGGAACGCCATCCACAACTAAGTGCTCCCCAGCAGACAGCCCTACCTTGTATGGACCTCTTGGGGCTGCCATGTTCCATTACAGCCTCAGCTGTAGCATTGTCGCCTTCGGCCTCTCGTGTTCTTCTTCCAGATTCTCTTTCCCACAGACCTTAGTGTTTCCAGGCTTCGTCCCTTGGAACTCCGAGCATGCGTATTTCCCCACTGGATGTCATTTCTGGAGAGGTCTCATCCTTTGGAGCCTGGGTTTAAATCCCAGCACTGCCGCTTCCTTGCTGTGTGGCTGTGGCTGAGTTATTTAACTGCTCTGGGCCTTAGCTTCCTCATCTGTATAATAGTGATAACAGTAACTCAGACCCCAGAGGGTCGCTGGGGAGATGACAGGTGTGAATATAGTGAAAGGGCTTAGGATATCGCCTGGCACACAGCAGAGAGGACAAAAATGACCGCTGTAATTCCTGCAGACATCAGCCTCCGCGGGGAAGAGATGTGTGAGGTGCTCTTCAAGATTAACTCAGAGCCAGACTATTGGGTTTCAGGGGTCAGTAATATTTCCAGAAAATTGGGGTCAGGGAGTCATAGGTTAACCAACCTCTTCAGCTAACAAGGCAGTCACGAGATTTATCTACCATCTCCCTCCTTCAGGAAAGAAAGAATATCAATGCCTACAAGAAAACAAGAACAGCATCTCGGAATATAGAGCAGTTCTCAGGAGATGCCAGTTGGCAGCTGGAAACTAACATCATTGCTGTTAGCTGCCCTGTGCTTTTTTTATTTCTCCTTTCTTTTTCCTTTGGGGTCACCCCCCCCCCCCATATGCAGACCAGCATTTGGGAACCAGTGACCTCAGGGTCACTCAACCTCCAGCCATTGACTGAGGATGGGAAATTGTAGCTCAGAGCCTTACAAAGGGACCAGGAAGCAGAGTTGAGTGCGTCCAGAAATAACAAAAAAAAAGTGCCCGGGGAAACTCTGATGGCTAGAGTGTCATTCTCCAGGAGCAATTCCAGAACTCAAACACACACCCACACGCTAGGCGGGAGCTGGATTTCCTAGAGCAGTGAATCAAGACTCCTAGTCTAGCCATGTCGGGCGGAGCCAGTTCTAATAGATACATCTTGTCGGGACCACTGCTGTCTCCCCAGTCGCAGCGGTCCGCTTCGACAGTGTGAAGTCTGAGACAGCTGACACTGAGCAAACCCTGGGACAAACAGGTCCCGTCAGGACACCAGGCAGCTTCCTAGCCGAGTGAGGAATTGCAGGCCACCAGGGAGCATTTAAAACCAGCCCAGCTGCCACCCAGGAGAGTGACTAATCCCAACACTTAAGGACAAGCCCCGACCAGCAGTCATTCAGACGCAGGGGATGGTGTCCCCCGGCACTGATGGCACCTGAGCATCTCGCCGGGGCCTTCTCTTGGGGGAGATGGGCTTGTGTCCTGATGCACCTACACCGCCCTCATTCCCTCCCTCTCCCCCGCCCGTGGCATTCAGGTCCCTTCCCCTCCCTCAGGCATTTTCACCGATGCTCCCATCTGTCTGTCTAAATTCACTTCTGCGGAGGCAGCTGAGGGAGATGAGAATCCTCAACTTGTCTCGGGGTCACACAGCTGCCACAGGTCTTGACCGACCCACCCCCACCCCCTGGTGTGACCAGTATTTGAAAATCAAAACCCAGCTTACAAGTGCTATTTTAATAAAGAAAATCTTTGCGATGACACACGCAGACCGGGCCTCACATGCCTTATGCCCTCAATATTTCAGACACACGACTTTCAGCCTCCTTTCTGGGGACCAGCCATCACAAGGGAACGATTGGCCCCAAGTTTAGTCTGCTCTTAAAGCCAGCATGGCAGCCGGTCAGGTGATAAAGACAGAGCGGGCACTTCATCTCAGGGCAGGAGGAGGGTGGCGGGGGCCGTGCCGGCTAGAAAGGACTCTCGGAGAATAAAGAGCTGGACAGAGGCTTGGAGGTGGGGTTCCACCTCTGCTTATAACTGAACTAGCAGTGGAAATACACCACCGGTCCTCCTCTTTTACACACCAGAAAGGGCCTTCCATTTCCACAGGCTGCTCCCTCACGGGCTGTGCTGACCATAAACAGCGTCCTTCCCTGGGCTGTGCTGCCTGTTTGGGGGCGGTGGGGAGAGCAGTGGACGTTCTGAGCAAGTGCAGGGTGTTTATTATTAGAATAGCATCGCCCTTGGGGGGGGGGGGGCAGAAGGCTGAATGCTTATTTTTGTCATGTCCCAGGCCCGAGTTCATGCAAATGATATTTTGTGGGCTTCATTTAATAAACCATATACTTATCACCAGGGGCTAAGGATAAGGAAAATTAAAACATAATTGTTGAGTCCATCTCCATAGGCTACTGGCATGCTCAGGGTATACACAGGAGGGGCAGCTACTCCAGACGTTCTGAGGTGGGGGGATGGGGTCTGAGAATGCTTCGCCAGGAGGTTGTTTCAGAAAGAGGAAGGCATGGGCAAAGGCCCCAAAGCTTGAAGCCACAATGCATTCTGGGAACTGGGAACAGTGTGGAATGAATGGCTGGAGCCCAGGAAGACTGACAGGGAGGCAGGGGCTAGGTTGTGTATTACCTGTGCTCACAGCAAGGGGAACCCTTATAAAATTCCACTCTCTTTGAGAAGTACCATATTTTCCGGCATATAAGACGACTTTTTAACCCAAGTAAATCTTCTCAAAAGTTGGGGGTCGCCTTATACCCTGGGTGTCGTCTTATAGAGTGGGTGCTGAAACTTCCGAGCTGGACTAGAAAATCTTCGGTCGCCGCATACGGTGGGGGGAGCTCAAAAACGGCCGCACTCCATTCATCTCAATGGAGCCGGACAGAGACCGCAAGTGTCTCAGGTCAGGTCCTTTTTGTGCCCCATACGGTCTCTGTCCAGACTTTTTAACCCAGGAAAACCTTCTCAAAAGTTGGGGGTCGTCTTATACGCCCAGTCGTCTTATACGCCGGAAAATACGGTATTTATAATTTGCCATTTACAACATCCCCAATTTGTAAAACCTAAACAATTTTAAAACCCGGCAACACTGCTCTGTAACAGGAGAGAGAGACCACGAGTGGTGAATTGGTTTCTAAGCTGAACATCTATTTACAATTTAAATTTGATGCTAAGAACCATTGGCAACAAGGACTTGCAACAGCGAGTTAAAAACCAGAGTCCTTTTCCTTCCTATTTTATTCTCCAATCGTGTTTATATCTGAGTGAGGTAACCAGGACTGAAGAGAAGAATGAACTTCAGGGAGAAAAAAGTCGCGCCGTCTTGAACAAATACGTATGCTCCTTAGAGAGTGCCTGGCTGCCACAACTCAAAGAAAAGGCCATTTCCTTTCACATCGACTGGACTCAGCCTCTAAAGGGTGCATCTCATCTCGCTCTCGGCAGTCAGTAGTAGCTGTTGCCGGCCTAGGGATCTGGTCAGGACCACAGCTCATCCCTTGGATCTGCTACTTCCCTAGATTGGACCTGATGCTTGGCAGGGGCACCAGGACTGCTGGTCCCAGCATACTGGACGGCCTTGATTCTGATTGGTTGGATGTCCACTCTAACAGTAGAGGAACCCATTGTTAAATATCTTTACTATCACCCTTGGTCCAGACCCCCAGTGCCTAGGCAAGTGGCATGTCTAAGTGGGGAAGGTACCTTCCATTGACATCAAAGTCAGGTGTACAATGGGATGGGAGCATTCCCTCCCCATGCAGCCCGAGGGCACACCTGTGAGCCTGAATTGCTCATACCCACAGTGGGTGAGCTTGTCTGAAAAGCCAGGGGACAGTGCTGTTCCATCCTGTCGCATCACACCGACCTTGACTGAACCAGAGGGACACTGCAGGGAGACGAACCTGAGCCCTTCTCCAGGCCTCTTCATTCACCCGGGCCTCGGGAAGGACCCTGGGGAATGAGTGAGGAAGACTAGTTCCGAGATCTGTTCTGTCATAGTGCTTCGGCGGGAGGGAGGAGGAATTCAGGGGACAGGTGCGCTAGCATGTGGTCAAGAGCACATCTTTGACTTCTTGTAGAACTAAGGTTACTTGCTTTATCACTACCAATATATACAACCTCTCTGAGCCTCTGTGTCCTCACGGCTACACGTAACGTAGCTACAGAACTGCACTCGGTGAGTTTGGTGAAAATGGAGTGAACTAGTACTTTAAACCAGTGAGTACAGCCCTAGCCGGTTTGGCTCAGTGGATAAAGCGTTGGTCTGTGAACTGAAAGGCCCTGGATTCGATTCTGGTCAAAGGCATGTGCCTCGGTTGCAGGTCAGCCTTGGTTGGGCATGTGCAGGAGGCAACCAGTCCATGTGTCTCTCTCACATCAGTGTCTCTCTCTGTCTTTACCTTCCCTTCCAGTCTCTCTAAAAATCAATGGAAAACTATCCTCAGCTGAGGATTAGCAATAAATAAACGAAGCAGCACAGCACCTGGCATAGAGCTCAGAAGAGAGTAAGTCTCGGTGCCACTGGCAGGTGGCCATTAAGCGGCCAGGAGGATGGCAAATGCTCATGTCTACAAGGCACTTGGAATAGCTCTTGGCTCATAGCAAACACTCACTAAACCAATCAGTGATAACGACCATCATCATCTTCATCTTCACCATTATCTTAATCACTATCACTAGTTACCTCCTCTTTAGCCAGAGTTCTGTATGTCCTCTGTGATTAGAGGGGCTCCGCTGGGGACAAGGGCATTGGGTGACACAGGAGGAAACCTGGGCAGGCATGCCCTGTCCTTAACCAGAGTGTTGCTTCTCAGGATCAAATTTACCTAATTGTATAAAAAGAGGGGTTTCCTAGAGGGAACCCCACACTCCCTGCCTGTCCGAAGGCTCTGAGAGTCCCAGCCCTTGTCAAGGACGCTGTGTGCCATCCAAAGGATATCCATCCCACAGATGTTCATTGAGTGCCTTCTTAATACCAGGTTCTGGGGACACCACACCCCCCACACCCCCATCGTGCCCACACCCCCCTCTTGGAGGTTACACTCACAACTGAAGCCCGAGGGACAATCAGAAAAAGATTTTAGCTTCTAACTTGGTCCAATTGACTCCAAAATTTGGGGTGCATTAGTTCATCAGAAGTGGCTTTCCTGAAGCACCACCGGCCCCTGATCTGTTTGGGTGCTTCACAGAGAATTCATCCTTCTACAGTTCCTCTTTCTCATTCAGCCACAGGGAGGTATTTCCACAAGCAGGTGAGTTAGAAATGTAACTTTTTTCTTTTTTATGGAATGTACTGGAGTGGCATCTATATATATAAAAGCCTAAGCAAGAGAACAACCAAACGACCTGTCAACTGGTCACTATGAGTGCACTGACCACCAGGAGGGCAGATGCTCAATGCAGGAGCTGCCCCCTCATGGTCAGTGTGCTCCCATAGCCAACCTCCTGCAGCTGGCCAACCCCCCACAGTCCCCCTCCCCCAGGCTGGCCAGCCAACCTCCTGTAATCCCTCTTGCCCCCCATTGGCTATCTGGCTTCAGTGGCCCCGATTGGGCCAGCAGCCAACCTCCTGCAGTCCCCTCCCCTGGCTGGCTGGCCCATATCATGACTAGGCGAGATGGCCCTGATGGGCCCCATTCACTGGCCAGGCCGAGGGACCTCACCTGTGCACGAATTCATGCACCGGGCCTCTAGTTGGTTAATAAAATTATATCGGTTTCAAGGGTACAGTTCTATAATACATCATCTGTATATTGTATTGTGTGTTCACCACCCCAAGTCAAGTCTCCTTCCATAACCATTTAAAAAAAAAAAATATATATATATATATATATATATATATATATATATATATATATATAAATATATATAATTGATTTCAGAGAGGAAAGGGGAGAGGGAGAGAAAGATAGAAACATCAATGATGAGAGGGAATCATTGATCAGCTGCCTTCTGCACACTCCACACAGGGGATCAAGCCTGAAACCCGGGCATGAGCTCTTGACTGGAATCAAACCGTAGTTCATAGGTCAACTCTCAACCACTGAGCCACACCGCCAGGCTCCTTCCATCACCACGTCTCCCCTCCTTACCCTCTTCTACCTCCCCCACCCCCTTCCCTTCTGGTAATCACCATGCTGTTGTCTGTGCAGAAATGTAACTTGGAAAATCATCACTTGGGAGTAAGAGGTGTGTCTCTCAGAAAATCCCCTTGGAAGGAAGCTCTGCCCCTCATGATACTGTCTACACTTTCCAGGGCGGTGCAGGCCCTCCGAGGCCACTACATCAAAAACCTCATTTTCTAAGAAAGAGAGTTAAGAGCTTAAGAAAAAGATATCTCAGTTTTGTCTCTCCAGACAACACAGGTGTCATTCTTCACTCCCCTTGCACTTCTCATGCCTTAATCCTTGAACATTTACTCCTAAAAGAGGTTCTTCCTTTTCTAAAAAATCACGGGGTCCCCCTGTTCATTGTCTTCCAGCCTCAGCCGGCCTTTTACAGAACCAGCGCTGTGTCCCAGGGGCTGCCCCTGGCAAAGGATTCATAATCCTCCGTAGCACAGGTTGAGGGCAAGTTGGAGAAGGGTGGGCAGGGCTGGTACAAGGGCACCATGGTCTCCTGTGGGATCTGAGGTCTCCTGGAAAGGCATATGGTGAGGGCGACAGAGCTGGCACCCCTCCCTGTCGCTGTGCCAGGACACTCACTGCACAGAGCGCCCTCTGCCTGCTCAAAGTTGGGGTGCATCTGAAACCTGGCTTATAAGTAGATATAAGGGGCAGCTGGGGTTCTCTGCTCTGTCTCATATCCTTCCTTCCCCAGCCGTGGCAACTCCTCCACTCCTCTGAGTTAAAGGCGTTTGAGGCAGCTGTGGGGTTCCTGGGGGAGGTGGGTGTCTGAGGTCAGGACTGGTCAAACCAGGGGTCGGCCTCAGGACAGGGGCAGCAGAGTGAAGGACGGTGGTGTGGCATAGAACACATGTGACTTGTTGGACAATTTTTCCCAGGCAGGGGACCCCCCCCACCATGAAACGGGAGACCCCCCCCCCGCCAACGAAACAGGTCCCGGGGGTACACTCATGGCACAAGAGCTCTGGGTTTTGTTTTATTTTGTTTTTAATATATTCTTACTGTTTTCAGAGAGGAAGGTAGAGAGAGATAGAAACATCCATGATGAGAGAGAATCATGGATTGGCTGCCTCCTGCACGCCCCCTACTGGGGATCGAGCCCACAATCCGGGCATGTGCCCTGACCAGGGATTGAACTGTGACCTCCTGGTTCATAGGTCCACACTCAACCACTAAGCCCTGATGGATGGGCGGGTTTTAAATATATATGTAAGCGCCCCTCTTAGCTCAGGCCTTGGAGCTTCCGGCTGGATACCCTGTTGGAACAACCTGAGGTGGGAAGTGGGGGCTTTACAACGCGCCTGGCAGGAAAGCGCAGCATTACATGCAAAGTGATGTCCTGATGGCGTTTAAAAAGTCAGAAGTCCTCGGCATGTACAAGGCATTCGGCAAAAGTTCCGGGAATGGATGAGCCAGGGATGCCTGAATGAGCATCTTCTTAGGATTTTATAAGAGAACAATGGGCAGCCGCTGGTCCCGCCCTCTCATATGCCAAGTGGTCTGGACCAGGCAGAGCCCATATCTGGGTGCAGAGGGGGGCGGCTAGAGGAAGAACCTCCCTGGCAGGACCTCCATCCTCCCAAACCTGGCTAGCCCGCTTCCTCTCCTACCCACGCTTTGCCTTGAAACAGCGACAGAAAGCTCTTCCCTGTCTCTGTGTGGGAACTGGTGGCGCGCGTGTATTAACTCAATAGCATTTGTGAAAGTTTTCGGAGCTCGTGGGGGAAACCTAGGATGATGTGGGGAAAGAGGCAGAGAGGGTTCTTGAAGGGCGGTGGAGTTCACAGGAGGAATTCTTGGGGTGGCACTGCTAGAGAGGGGCAGGGAGAAAGGGGAGAACAGGAAGTGGCGCCTGCCCCAGGTGGGGGTCCTTAGGGCCTGGGCATCCTGGGCCTAGGAAGGGCATTTCCCTTTCGAGGAAAGTGTCAACCTAGGGGCCCTCAACTCGTGCGGATAGGATGAAATGACAAATGGGACAAAGGAGGGGCGCACGCGGCGTGGGTGCCTGGATTGGCACTAGCCCCTTGGAGGAAGGGGCCTTCGGCCCACCTTCTGGGGGTGGGAGTGGGGACCAGGGCCAGGAAGCTCTGCTCTAGGTCCCTCGGAACCCTCGCTGCGTCCCCACCTGCCCACTGCGGGTTGGAGGCTTTGTGTGGCGCGGGAAGCAGAGAGGTGCGTGCGGGAGGCTGCCAGGCCCGGTGCGCGCATCGGCCTCCGGGACCCACGGCTGGTGTGTCGCGCGCTGTGAGTGCGCGCTCCTGGGAGTCCCGCTCTCGGTCGGGCAGGGGTTCGCCGCCCCGCCCCGCCTCTGGAGAGATCCCTGAGAAACGCTAGGGTGACATCGCGCGCCAGGGGGCCCCGAAGACCACCGGGCGGCGATATAGACTTTCCAGAAAGGTCTCAGTCTCCGCCGTGAGAGCGCACGGGGATTTGGGGTGCAGGGGCGCCGGTGGATTCGCTGAGCGTCCAAAGCCAGGCGAGGGCAGGGGAGAGGCGGGGGGGGGGGTGTCTCAGCCCAGCCCCGCGCACTCCAGCTCTAGCGGTTCTAGCGCACACCCCAACCCCAGGCTCTAGGGGCTGCGGGGAGAGCGGGTGTGTGTGTGTCCGTATGTCCTGGGGACACTCCCCTTCCCCGGAGCCCATGCAGAGCCCTTGCCCTCTGCTGGGCCCGGGGATCCCTTCCCCCAGCGCACAGATCCCTGCGCGTCCCCTGCCCACTTTGCCGAGGCGAGAAAGCGGCCGAGCCGGAGACAAAGAAACTCCTGCCTCCTCCACTCTCGGCCCCTCCGCCCGCCCTAGACACTCCCCAGCGCCCTCCCTCGACCCGGCGACATCGCGCGTGGACACTTCGGAGAAGGGAGGGGGACAGGGGTGCGAATGTGCTCCCAGATGCTGGCCGGCTGGAGGCTGCCCGTGCACCCTCCTCGGGGGACACCCCACCCGCCGCTCACGAAACCGTCCCGGGCCCAAGGTGCGGCCGCCCTGGCCCCCAACCGCCTGCCACCTCTCCAGCTGAGCTATAGGGGGGCGCGGCGCACACAAAGCGGATTGGGGTGTGTGTGTGGGGGGGGGTGGGGGGGAGTACGGGAGGGAGAGATCCCGCCAGGGCTCGGCACCGGCACGGCTGGGCGCAGCTATTTACCCGATTTCTTCCTCGATCTCCGAGATGTCTGCGAAGATGAGGCAGACCACCAGCAGCGTGAGCGCAGCCAGCATCCAGCTCCGGAACTGCAGCTGCATGGTGGCTTCGCGCCCCCGGGACCGTGCGGGCTGGAGCGAGGAGCGGGGCTGGAGGGCTCAGCGGCGGGCGCCCAGCCTCCGCGCGCGCGGTGCGCAGCCGGGCAGGTACCCCGCGCTCCCGGCGAGTCTGGGCCGGCGGCGGCGGCGGCGACAGCGGCACACAGGGGTTGCTCAGGCGCGGCGAGCCAGCTCTCCCCCTCGGCTCCCGCCCGCCCCTTCTCTCCCCCTCCCCTCCCCTTCCTTCCCCTCCCTCTCCCCGCCCTGCGTGGGGCTCCGGGCGCAGTTTGACAGCTTTGCTCCGCGCCTCCGCCCACCCCAGTCCACTCCAATGTCCAGCCGCCCGCCTTAGCGTACCCCGCCTGCCTTCCTTCAGCTCCCGGGGGCTCTGGGACGCGGCTGGGAGCCGACCACTCCCAGCCTAGGGGGGCTGAGCTGGGGAGCCGCGTGCGCCCAGGTACCGAGCACCGCCCCGCGTACCCCGACGGCGGGCAAACGCCCTCCGCCGCCCGCTCTTTGTCCAGCGCCTCCCGCTTTCCCTAAAAGTTTTCCCGACACAAAGGCCCGCACCTGGGGACAGCCCCCAGCGCGCGGCCAGGAGGCGGTTTCCGGCCGCCAGACGTTTCAGCGAGAGACAAATTCGGAGGGGAGGTGGGGGAAGGCGAGGGGGAGAAAAAATAGCCAAGATGGGCCAACTTCGGTGGAGATGTTGACTGCGATTTGTGGGTAGGTGCTGAGCCCCGAGACACTCCGCACCTCTTTCCTCACCCCCCAATCTCCAAGGCCCTCATCTTGGTCCATGGATAGATGGAGACTGGGTTCAGAGAGGTTCCCTGCGTTGCCTGAGGTCACACAGCCTTGGCTGGAACCATAGGCGCGTGCTGGTGGAGTGGCTGCTTCTAGCCACAATGTCAGACTTAGTGCCCGCCCAGCCCGCCTTAACCCTTGCAGTGCTGAGGGCTGGGCTGCATGGCTTCAGCCCTCACCCTCTCCTGGAAAATAATAGCCCCCCTCTTCCCACTCCAGTCCGATCTTGATCGAAGGGCCTGCTAGAAAATATGGCTCCCCCAAGAAGTAACATTACCCTACCCCACCCCCAATACCTAATATTTTATGTTTCCCCAATCTTAGCCCATTGAACTCAATTTTTGCACTAACCCTTAGCCTGGGGTGCGAAGGGCCCCGTTAAGTTTTAGTGAAATTAATAGTTATCTTCCCCCCCTCCCCCTTGCACTCACTATAACAATCCTGAAACCAGGAAACGTACCTCCCCAGGAATGATCATGTGGTTTCTTATCACAGAAAGGGTCCCTGGGGTTTGCTTTTGGAGGAAGGAGTCCTGTGTAGATGTGGCATGGAATGTCCTAACTGCCTGGAAAAGACTTCTGAGTGAATGAGTGGGGCAGATTGCCTGTGTCCCCCCACCAGCGCCCATACAGAGGCTGGCAGTGTCTCAGTCCCTTCCGGGAGACCCTGGGAAGGTAAGAGAGGAACAAAGGCCTTCCCCACCAGAGCCTGTGCCCAGAGTCCTTTTGCCTCTTGGTATATATAAGAAGGACGGGCAGGAGGGAGGCTTCCAAGCAGAGGCTGCTGGCCAGCCTGCAGGAGAAGGAAGCAGCACAGAGAAACGGGGATGCTCTGAGTGTGGGGAGCAGGTGTCTTTTCCCCAGAGGAGGACGCACCCATACCCCTGTTAGCATCTCATCTTTCCCCCAGCCCCTTGCAACATTCATGCATGATGACAGCGAGTGCCTCTAAATCGTCACTTATTTTTTTCAGGGGGAGACTGTTGGATGTCACGCATCCTGTCCCTTAGAGGTGGTAACAGGCATCCAAAGAGGGTTTTTCCAGCAGCACCCCAGGCCATGTGGTCAAACCATCGTGTCTCTGAGTTTTCTGAGCGCCTCGGTCTTCCCCTCTGTCTTGCTTGATGGGTGGTTTGGGAGTTTGGGGCTGTCTTTATCATTTTGTCTTGTTTTTGTGAGATGAATGGTTGGGGTGTCTGAACAGGGAGAGGTATGAACAGGGTGCAACTGTTAACGCTGCTCAATATTGTAGTCATTCATTCATTCATTCATTCACTCCCTCCCTCCATCACTCAATAGTATTAATTGTGCACTTACCCTGTGCCCGGCTCTATGCTAGGGAGTAGAAATACTAAGACAAGAGACACACATTTCCTGCCCTCAATGGCTCGCAGTTCAAGAATAAGATGTGTAAGTGCGTGATAATGGTATGGGATGTGAGCTACCAACCAGCTGTGTCCTGAATAGCTTATAATCCTCCCATGTCATAAAAGGCTAATATGCAAATTGTCCCCTGGGGAGTTTGACCAACTGAGAGTTTGACCGCTCGCTAGGACGTGTGCTGACCACTAGGGGGCGGCATGGAGCAAAGGAAGGCCCCAGCTGGCAGCTGGCAGCCAGGGGAAGGAAGGCCCCGATGGGACCTGATCACCAGCCAGGCCTAGGGACTCTAGTTGACTAATAAGATCGCCCAAGAGCAAGAAGAAGCTGGCCTCTGCTCTCTGCTTCTCTACCAACACCACTCTTACTGTCCTGAGCATCATGGGGTGATTGTGGCCAGCCTATATTCATCCTACTCCAGGTAAACCTCATAGCTACAAACACTGTCACCATGGAGCCTATTTGCATTCCCTATGAGGTGGCCCTGTTATCACCCTGGGCTCAGAGCCACCCTCCTTGGGAGCCACTGGTGAAGAGTCCTTAAGAGTAGTCAGGACAAGTGGAAATGTATTGAACAAGTTTCCACTCCTCAGGGAGAAATCCTTATAAGCAGATCCCCAGAGCAATGTCCCTCAGCACATCTGCGGGGAAAGAGAGCTCGCTTTGCAATGTAGAAGCTGCCCTTGCAAGTCATTGAGATGGGATTCTACTGGGGATCGAGCCCGTAACCCGAACATGTGCCCTGACCGGGTATTGAACCCTGATCTCCTGGTTCATAGGTCAACACTCAACCACTGAGCCACGCCGGCAGGATGGGCAGTTTTAAATAGATTTGTAAACAGGCACCTCCTGTGATTCCAACTGTATCCCCTTCGTTCCGGTGCGTCAGGATTCGGGGAATGCGTTTATCTTAGCTCATTGCACACCTTCAATAACGGTGAGACCATATGCATCAATCTCAATTCTCATCTTTCCACATCTCAGAGACTAGTCTTTTCCATCAGACCAACTGCGGGGGGGGGGGGGGGGAATAGCTCAATATTTAAATAATAATTATCTAAAATTCCCACCCAGTACCCAACACCCCGGAACTTACTCAGAAAGCAGTTTAGAAGGTTGACTACAAAGTAGCAATGCCCTTGTGTTCTCCGCGAAGGGGAGTGAACCGCTCTGTGTCCGTCCAGGGTGGGGGTGAGGTAGAGTATCATACTTGGAATAGGCTAACAGGCGATTGTGTTCCTGCACCTCCATAACCGAGGAGAGAACCTGCCTTCTCTTTTGAAATTGGCACTAAATTAGAACATTCTCGCAAAGGCAGCGTTCTCCCCTTCCGATCAGAATCCTGGCGGTATCGGCACGGAAGAGTAAATGGACACATTTGCATTCCATTTGTAGCTTTTGTAAATAGCAAAATTGTGTATTAGCTAAAGAAAGAAAAGAAATATGCCCAGAGACGATCGCTCTAAATGTTTCTGGGATTAACAGCAAGAGATGTTGGGAGTGGACGGAGGCATGAGCTCTGCCTGGAGTTGGAGGTGATAGCAGAGGGGCGGTGGTGGGGGTGAGAGGGAGACGGTCAATGTTTTTGTGCTGGGATTTTTCCGGACTCCAGCCAGGAGACTCAAGGTGGTTTTGAACCTAAGCACAAAGTCAGGTACCAGATGGTAGAGGTAAAGAAAAAGGATTGTCCCCTCATGGTGCCCTTCCATGCTTCAGTGGAACTGCCACTGTGACTTCTCCTCTGAATCAGATTTCTCTGAATCAGCTCGCCCAGCTTTGCCCACAGTCCAGCATGACCCCCCCCCACTCTCGCCCCCTAGTGATGCATCTGGGGAATCTGGGCCCCATCAGTCACCCCTGACTCTAGTGTCACTTAGATCACAGATCTGCACATTCCCTGAGTTGGGAGGGGAGGGGAGAGATAGTGTGTTCCCATCTGTTCGCCATTTAACAAGCCAGCTGCCTCACCCGTCCCATGTCCGGAATTACCCGTAGAGGACCAGGAGCCGTGTGAGTGACAGGCACGATGCCTCCCCTGGTGGAGGTCAGGTCCCCGCAGGATTTTACAGACGGAAAACCCTGGAGCCCAGAGACCAAGAGACTTGCCCACAGGAGTTTCTGAGCTGAGGGCTGTCTGTCTGTCTCCTGGTGGAGTGCAATGCTGCTTCTCTTGCGCGAACACATTTTCATGACACTTCAATGGGATCATAAACTCCCACAGGTTCCCCTCTGGTTCCATGTTATCTAGTCTGGTCGGAACCTGTTCCTGCCACGGCCAATTTCAAGTCACCCCATCTCACAACTGAAGGCAACCTTGGGAAGAGGTGGGCATTGCCACACAGAGATGGAGTATTTCCATCACATGCACACAATATATGACATCATCTTAAGAGCATAGATAATAGCAAAAGGCAGACATTGAAATGAGGAAGTGATGAGTTCTGAGTATGCATTGCTTTTGCTTTTCGTAAACTCTATTTATTCGTACGTTTAATTTTTTAATATATTTTTATTGATTTCATAGAGGAAGGGAGAGAGAGAGAAAGATAGAAACATCAGTGATGACAGAGGATCACTGATTGGCTGCCTCCTGTGCGCCCCCTACTGGGGATCGAGCCCGCAACCCAAGCATGTGCTCTGAGTGGGAATCGAACCATGACTTCTTGGTTCACAGGTCAACGCTCAACCACTGAGCCACGCTGGCTGGGCTGTAAGTTTTATTTTTAATGAGGGCTCCGTTGAACTGCCAGCACGAGTCATCTCCAGCACAACACTGGAGTTGTGCCACAATCACAATCAACTTGGTGACCATGCTCAGTGAAGTTACGCTTCTAAAATAAACTCCAAAGTCATGGCCACACCCACCAGAATCTCCCCCTGCTGGGATCTTAGCACAGAACATGCCAAAGGAGAGGGACCCTTAGGCAGTGAATGAATATATCTCAAGCACTAAGTCTTAGTAGAATGGGAGCATCAAAGTAAAGTGATCATTACGCATGGACTTTTGTTTATTTTTAAGATAATGCACAAGTAGAAAGGGTATATCTAAAATGCAAACAGTTGCCCTAGCCTGTTTGGCTCAGTGGATAGAGCATCGGCCTGTGGACTGAAGGGTCCCGGGTTCAATTCCAGTCAAGGGCATGTACCTTGGTTGCGGGCACATCCCCAGTGGGAGGTGTGCAGGAGGCAGCTGATCGATGTCTCTCTCTCATCGATGTTTCTGGCTCTCTATCCCTCTCCCTTCCTCTCTGTAAAAAAAAAA
>PVJC01001354.1:0-41869 GCA_004026665.1 Murina feae
AGTTAGTGTTTTTTATGCCTCTGTAAAAGCATATCTCCCCAAGATAATATACTAGGCAAAAACTGGAAACAACCCAAGTATCTATCAACAACTTACTAGGTAAACAAATTGTGATGTTTTTACATGACTACCACTAAGCAATAATAATGAAATGCTGATACATACAACATAGATTAATTCCCATAAGTATTATACTAAGTCAAAGAGATGAGGCAGAAAAGATTCATACTGTATAATTCTATTTATATGCAACTCTAGAATAATAAAAAGTAATCTATGCTTCTAGAAGTCAGAAGGCAGCAGGGACTGAGATGAGTTGACTAGAGAGGGCATAAAGGAACTTTCTGGGGTGATGAAAAGGTTCTACAATCCTGATCAGAGTAGTGGTTACACAGATACATGCATTTGCCAAAGCTCGTCAAACTACATTTAAATTATATGCATTTTATTGTGTACCTCTATAATTGTAAAATATTTTTAAGAAGTGCCCCTTTCTCCCCATCTATGAGGGATCAAGAACTTAAAAACTATGACATAAAGGAAACATGATGAGTGAGAAATGAGATAGATGAGTACCTTATCTGGCTATTTAGGGCATGTGAACATCTCCCCTCTGCACACAGCAGTGAAGATTACCCATTATGGCAAACATTGACCTTTTTGAAGTTTCTAGATAATCTTATGTTCAGGTTCTATGTTTAGTATCCCAGAAAGAAGGGCTTGGGACTCGGCAGACATTTGCCCAGCTGAGGATTTGATGAGAAATCAAATGTCAAGCACTGCTTAGATGAGATACATATTCTTCAGCCATTGGGCAAACAAGTAGAGGCTAAATGACTCCCCTCCTCACCCAGGAGAAGGGGTCATCGTTCCCTGAAGTAAAATAGAGCCACGCAGGATTCAGCGCTCCTTGCAGCATGATGGTTACATGGCTACGTTAGCCTTACATGTGTCAGGATTTAAGAGAAAACAAGAGCGCTGGTCACAGTTTTCAATAGTTCTCCGGAGGCTAACGCACTGGCTTTCGGCAAGATTCGACATAGCACAGAACAAGGTGCTATGTTAGTAACTGCTCGAGAGTTACAAATAGATTATGGTAGAACAGATCAGACTTGGAAACCACATAAAATGGATGATCTGCAATTCACATTAAAAACACAATTAAGAAAATATTGCCTTTGAGTACATCCTTTGTCCTAAAGGTCAGATTTATTGAGCTCTCATTCTAGCTTTACTTCAAAGGCCCTGGACCTTCTGCAGGCAGTGAGTCTCCTAACTTCTGTAGTTAGTGAGTCAGACACGGGGAGGGGTAAGAAGAAGAAATGAGCTGAGATGCGGAACAGAGAGAATTCCCTGGACCTCCCTTTCTTGAGGAAGCAGGGCTATGCTGCAGTGATTTTCCTGACTTTTGCAGATGTCCAGAACAATCTTGCCATCCAACGTTCTAGACACCCACAGAAGATAAGCCCCAAACAACTGTCATTTTTTCAAGTATATGCTCTCCATATGCCATAGATGTGAAAAGCAATATGACATAAATACTATTCCTATAAAGATGTTGTGAGTAAGCAATATAATACAAATAGCCTAGAAAAACTGGGCAAAGAGCACAAATAGATCATTTACAGAAGAAATGCAAATCTCTAATCTACATTAAATAGATCCAAGATGTAATGTTAAGTGCGAAAGTAGGATAAATGAGCAAAGCTGTGAACAGATATTTCACAAAGAAGCCTCGAGATATACAATTCTATGGAAAGATGTTGAAACTCTGTAGCATTCAGAAAAATACAGATACGAATAGAATTGAAATGCTGGTTAACAGGCATCATCAAAATAGCAAAAATTAGAAAAGCATGTGATACAAACGATGTGGATAGATGGGGACTTGAATAATGCTGTAAAATAGAACCAGAGAATTTTACTCTGTGAGAACTCATGATCCAAAATTCCACTCATCCTGGACACATACCACAGAGTCATTCTTACACAGGCCCTTCCAGGAACATGAGGGAAACATTTGTCATAATACCCTGTTTCCCCGAAAGTAAGATATCTCCCGAAAATAAGACCTACTTACAGTTTTGCCTTTTGCTGAAATATAAGGCATCCCCCCAAAATAAGACCTCCCTGAAAATAAGACCTCTCCCATAATAAGGCCTCCACCGAACATAATGCCTCCCTGATAATAAGGCCCCTCAAAGCTACCGTAACTCTGGACTCTGGGCCGCACAGCTCACTGTTGGCTGCAGCGCAGCCGGAGCAGACAGGAAGAGCTAGGTCTCTTTTAATCAGAGAGCCCGCGCCGCTGCCAGGACAAGCTGCCGCCTGCTGCTCACTCTGCCCTGACGAAGTCTGGCTGACTCACAATTAGACAGTGAGTTGTGGGGGGCAGGAGTCGGGAACATTGTGTGGACACACAGGTAATAAATTTCCTTTTTTTTTTGTTCAACAATAAATGTGTACCATATTCTTCTTCATGGAAAAATAAGACATCCCCTGAAAATAAGACCTAGCACATCTTTGGGAGCAAAAATTAATATAAGACACTGTCATATTTTCGGGGAAACAGGGTATTGACAAAAAAATGTTAGAGTAATCCAAGTGTTCAACACTAGGGAAAGAACAAGCAAAATATAGTAAATAGATTCTATGAAATGACAAATTTAGGTAATGCATACACAAACATATCTAAAAAACAGTGTTGAGTGAAAAAAGTAAGGAGAGCATGAGATTTTAGTATGAATGAATATTAAAAAACATGAAACAATGCAACATATTTTTCAAGAATGGGTGCATATGTTGCAATCAGTAGGAAAGTACCTTCATCAGAAGGGAATAATAAAATAGCATTATTATATTCAGAATTATAATAGGAAAGGACCTTGTCTAGATTGATGTTCAGTGATAAAATGTTTACTTACCAAAAGGCATGATACATGCAAAGTTCTGTACCTGTGATTTTAAAAAAGAAAGGAGCTGATATTTAACTCATACACCATAGTCTCAGTTTTGTAATACATGTGCAGAAAACACTGGAAGGAAAGAAAAATATTACAATATTAAAATTACAATCTTTGAATGATTTATTAATTACCTTCTTTGTATTTGTAGCTAGGTTCCAAACTCTAATCCTGGTGTGTGTCTTGGGATTTAAAGATTTTTGAGCATAGAGATGTGGGTTGTAGTGTGGTGGAGTGGTAGAGCCTGGGGTGAACTGTTTAAAATTTGATTTGGATCAGTGTTCTCATGGAAATAGCCCTAAGCTCAGGCACTTAAGTGGCAGCATATATCCTCTGAAGACCCAGTGTTTGGACATGAAGCTTAGGTCAGGGGAGAGAGGAGTCAGAAGACAAGAAGTCTTTTCCTCAGAAAGTGTCCCGTGTCTCAGTAAGAAGATCTGGCTGGGGGTGGAGGTGAGCGTGCTCTCCACATTTCCACATGAAACCTCTCAGAGCTTTAGTTGCATGGAAGGTACTTTGGCAACTAGAAGACTGTGGAGCTCTAGTGCCTCTAGTGCCTCTACTTCACATATGTATGTTTTGTACATATGATATCATTGAGGATGGCCAGAGGTGGAAGGGGAATGGTTCAAAAGCCACAGTTGATGGGCCAAACTAAATCATGTGCATGAGTCCAAGGTCCCCTTGACCCCTGGATTTCTAATACAGTCTAGAAATAAGAGCAGGAGTGGTGGTGGTGGTGATGAAGAGCAATAATTGAAAGAGGAGAAAGAACCCACGAAATACGAATTATTACTATTACTAGTCTTTCAGGTTGCATGAACTGGAGAAAGATGTTATACACATTCTCTATTTCCTGAGCATTCTATATGTAAAAAAATATTACTTTACTAGGGGCCTGGTGCACAAAAATTTGTGCACTCAGGGTGTCCCTCAGCCCAGCCTGTGCCCTCTCGCAGTCTGGGACCGCTCAGGGGATGTCCACCTGCTGGCATGCCTGATCAGCCTGGGTGAGGGGTTGAGGGCCGTTTTCAGGCTGCCCACATCCCCTTCACATTTTGGATCCCTACTGGGGTAACTGGGCAGCCTGGTTGATAGGCTGAGGGGCGTTTTCAGGCTTCCCACAGCTCCCATTGACCCAAAGTTCCCAGCAAGGCTAGCTGGAAGCAGGTTTCTGGGGTTTATTTACCTTCTGTAATTGAAACTGTTGCTTTAAGCTGAGGCCTAGGCAGGTAACGAAGCCTCCTGTTGGCTTCAGCTCCATGGCTTCTATAACTGCAACTATGTTGCTGTGAGCAGCAAGAGGCCCAGCCAGCCTAGACAGGCAGTTTACTCCTGGTGCAACAGAAGCCTCCTGTTTACTCTAGCTCCATGACTGCCAGCCTCCATCTTGGCTGGGTTAATTTGCGTCCAGCCGCTCTGATTGGCTGGTGGGCGTGGCTTAGGCGTCCTGGTGAAATGGTCAATTTCAATATTATTCTTTATTAGATTAGATAATAAAAATATTATGATAAATTAAAAGTAAAACTCTCAAGTATAAAAGAAAAATACAGAGGCAAAGTATTTCCAAGAAAGTTTCTGATAAATTGTTCTCATTCTATTGTCTGTGTCTGTGTCCTAGGCCTTGTGCTGGAGTCTAGGAAGGAAAGAAGGAAAATGCTGCCCCGTTTCAAACAGCTCACAGTCTTGTTCTGAAAGTGTCTAAAAGTGGTTATTTTGACATAGAATATTTTAATTATATAGTTCAAGCTAAAGGAGTATTTCTAGGGCTATAGATGTCACATTTCATGGAAGGCTGTACTCCCACACAACCCTTAATAGTTAAAAAGTCATACTGCATGTTCTTTTTCTTCTGCAGCTGGAAAGAAAGAGATCAGATGTATCAGAGGGTAATTCTTGTTTAAGGAGCATCTTCTTTCTGGCTAGCTTCTCGAGTCCCAGGGTAACTATTCCATCATCTTTATCCCACAGGTCTTTCATCCTCTTTCTTCCCCTCACTCAATTTTAAAACCAGGGCCAGACTTTAGTAATCTAACTATCTCTGGTATTTACCTCCTTTTTTCTGCCTCATTTTCATTTCCTTGCTCTTTCTCTCCTCCATCTCTAGGTGGAGTACCAATCCTCTTCCAATGCCCCACACCTCCCATTCAGATATCTCTCCCTATATACCCAACTTTCCACCATACAGCCTCACACTAATATTTTCTCTCCTTCAACCTTACTCTTCCCTCTGAGTTATATTTGAATTTTTAAAGCACATATTTGTATCACCAACAAATCTGTTAGGCATACTATATATTTCACTTGTGTTTATGTTCTGCCTCTCCACATACCTTCTCATGCCCCAACTACAGTGTAAAGCCCACGGCATTAGTGCTTTTTAGTTTCTGTGGTGGTTCTAGGGTGGATGCTTCACAAGCATTTGATAAGAAAGATTAATAAATGAATGGATAGATGAATGAGTTTGAGGGAAATAGTGTGGGGTAAAGGAAACATCTAAGCAATCCTTAAATAGGACCTGGTAAATGATTGGTCATTCCATTCATTCATTCATCAGCTATTTACAGAATATCCACTAGGTGGCAGTCACTGAGGGGGGTGCAATTCAGTGGTGAACACCACACAATTCTTGCCCAGGAGGCAGTCACACTCTACAAGGGCAGACAGGCCAGTGGAAACAAAATAATGCAAAACTCTTTATAGTTGGGTAAACACGAAATAGGAGCCCAGAAGAAGGACATCCAGTTGGGGGTTTCCATAAGGGCTTCAAATGTCTAACTAAGATGAAGCTGAAAATTGAGGAGGAGTACCAGAAGAATTAAAAGTGGAAGGGTTTGAAATACGGGGTTTGGGGAAGAGCAAAAATGTGTGTAAAATCTTGAAAGTGAGAGAAGGAGGCGTGTCTGGGTCTCAGTGCTGCACAACTGAAGGGGAAATCATTTACGTCGTGTTGTAAGGGACTAGCTCTCCCAGACATGAAAGGCTACAAGGAAAAGGGGCCAAGTGGCCACAGGAGTGCTGGCTCTTTGTCAATGCTCAGGCAGTGCTGGCCCTATCATAATATAACAGGAGGCTTCATGCTGGAAATAAGAGGAGGAGAGGCTGATCTTCCTGAGAAGATAAGTGTGGATCAAACTGTGGAGAGCTTTCTGCCAATGAGGTGTCCCTTACTATTTTACATTGATAGGGTTGCAGCATATGAAATATGTGGCCATGTGGGGAGATGAATATGACAGTTGTTTTAGGGGTTGACTAGGGGGGCAATGGAGGCAAAAGGACTAGTTGAGACTATTGAAAAAGTTTCATCGTGAAGTGACTCAATGCCTCAACAAGAATGAAGGCAATGGGAGCAGAAAGAGGGTGAGTAAAGGCAGGGTTTGGGGATATGGGGACTCATCTTGTGGGGGAGTAAAGTAGATGGATGTAAGGAACATCTCTGAAACTCTGGACCCCAGAGGTAGAAATGACACAAGAGCCGGAAGGAGGACTTGCTCACCAGCAACCACCCCTAGCAAGCTCCCCTCAGATGTCCAAGCTGCTCTGTAAGAGCCTATGGGGCAGGAAATGTGCTGCCCCACAAAGGCTCCAGATGCTCTCCCTCTCAGCATTTCCATAGAAGGTGAGAAATATTAAACCAAATGAATGAATCTCTAATTGTGGAATTCCACCGAGGAGCAAAATAAAACTCACATCTCAAAAATCTCTCCAACTCATCGTAACAACCTTCAAATTAGATAGAATGGTTGCGCCCAATCAGATGGCTGTGTTACAAAAGATGGAAAATAACAAGTGCTGGCGGGGATGTGAAGAAATCGAACCCCTATCATTGTTGATGGGAATGTAAAATGGTGCAGACGCTGTGAAAATAGTGTAGTGGTTCCTCAAAAAGTTAAACATAGAATTACCATATGACTTGGCACTTCCACTCTTAAGTATATACCTAAAAGAACTGAAGTGAGAGACTCAGACAGATACTGGTATGCCAGGGTTCATTGCAGCATAATTCACAGTACCCAAAAGGAAGAAACAACCCATGTCCATCAATAAATGAATGGATAAACAAAATGTGGTGAATACATACAGTGCAATATTACTTAATCTTGAAAAGGAATGAAGTGCTGATACATGCTACAACATGGATGAACTGTGTAGACATCATCCTAAGTGAAATAAGCCAGCCACAAAATGACCAATATTGTATGATTCCATGTATATAATTTAATTTAATAGACTTGGCAATTTCATAAGGCAATAAGTAGGTCGAAGGTCATCAGGGGATGGGGAGAGAGAAAATGGGGAGTTCTTTCCTTTTTTTTAAAATTAATTTCAGAGAGAGGAAGGGAAAGGGAGAGAAAGAAACATTGATGAGAGAGAAACATCAACTAGCTGCCTCCTGCAAGCCTTCTACTGGGGATCGAGCTTGCAACTCAGGCATGTGCCCTGGCCAGGAATTGAACCAGTGACTCTATGGCAATTTGTGGTCAATGCTCAACCACTGAGCCACATCAGCTGGCAGAGGAGAGTTATTTCTTAATGTGTATAGAGTTTTTGTTTGGGAAGATGAAAAAGTTTTAGAAATAGATAGTGACAATGGTTACACACATTGTGGATATAATTAATGCCACTAAATTATACACTTAAAAATAATTAAAATGACAAGTTTTGAAATATATATATATATATTACCACAATAAAATAATTTTTTAAAGTATGTATACAAAATATGTAGGAAAAGGTATTATAAAGGTACTAGGGGCCTGGTGCACAAAAATATGTGCACTCAGGGGTCCCTCAGCCCAGCCTGTGACCTCTCACAGTCTGGTACCCCTCTGGGGATGTCCACCTGCTGGTGTGCCTGGTCAGCCTGGGTATAGAGCTGATGGCTGTTTGCAGGCTGGCCAAGCCCCCCAGTGTGGCCATTGGGGTGTGGCCAGCATGGGTGACAGGTTGAGGGCTGTTTTCAGGCTGCCCACAGCTCCCATTGACCCAATGTCCCAGCAAGGCTGGCTGGAAGCAGGTTTCTGGGGTTTATTTATCTTCTATAATTGATACACTGTTCCTTTAAGCTGAGGCCCAGGCAGGTAACGAAGCCTCCTGTCTGCTTCAGCTCCGTGGCTTCTATAATTGAAAGAATGTTGCCTAGGCAGGCAGTTTCCTTCATCCCTGGTGCAGCGGAAGCCTGCTGTTTGCTTCAGCTCCGAGGCTTCTATAATTGAAACAATGTTGCAAATATGTTTCCTGAGCCTGGAGAAGCCCAGCTGGCCAGCAGACAGTTTACTCCTGGTGCAATGGAATCCTCCTGTTTACTCCAGCTCTGTGACTGCAGGCCTCCATCTTGGCTGTGCATACAGCTGCTCTGATTGGCTGATGGGCATGGCTTAGGCATCCCGTAGAAATGGTCAATTTTAATATTACTCTTTTATTAGATTAGATCCCTCACAGAGTTAACATAACTATTGTATTTTTTTCTGAATGCTTTGATATTTTAGATTTACTTACTTATTTATTTTAAGTTTAATTTTAAACATTAAGAGTATTTTTTATTTTTTTATTTTTATTGTTGACACTGTTACAAATGTCCCCGTTCCTCCCCTTTCCCTTTGCCTGCCTTCACTCAGCTTTTAAATGTTGTAATTTGTTGTGATTTCTTTTAAAATTTTGAGTAAATATCTGTGTTGTTTAAAACAAAAACAAAAACACATAGATCCAATGAATAGTTGATTTCGTTGGTACACAAACAATCCACTTAAAGACTTGAAGAGTAGCTGCTTGAACCCCCTCTGTCTTATTTAATCCTGCCACATCACCGGGCTGTGGACACTGGTAATCTCATTTCACGGTGAGGACCAGGAGCTCAGAAGGGGGAAGGATTTGCCCTGGAGCTCCCCATAGAAGACACAGCTGATATAGAAGGTTGTGTGTGGGGATGATACCAACTCTTGCTTGAAAATTGCTACTATAGACCCTAATGTGGTTGAAGAAAACAAGCACTGCGCACATTCTGTAATTCCTTTCTAAGCAAATGTGTGCAAAAGCCTGACATTTTTCGACTGAAAGCAGTGAGCTTTCTGGGGAAAGAAAAAGCTGCCGTCCTTTCCTGGCTTAGCCTCTGACAAGTTATGGAGTGCTGGAAAAGCCATTTAGCTGCTCCGGGCCTCAGTGACAGCCTCTGTAACAGCCAAGTCGATAATATTTATTGAGTGGCCACAAGGTGCAAGACCCTGAGTGAGGCTCTGAAGGCTATGGAGGCAGCCTCAATAGCTGTGCTCTTGGTGAACTCAGGATCCAGTTGCGCAGAACAGACAGACCCATGAAAGACAAAGCCAGCCGGAGCCTGAGGACAGAACCATCAATTCTGTCTCAGGAAGCAAAGCTTGTTGAAGTGTGAGAAGGAAATTGATAGATGTGTAACTGAGTAACCAGACTTTGTTTCTTGAGGGCTCAAAGTAAGGGCTTCTAGAAGCTGTAAGTGAAATCATTTTTTTTTTTTTTTTTTTTTTTGGTTAGCTGGTTGGGTGAACCTCTGTATTGCCCTCTTTCATTCTCATTGTCTAGACTCTAGGTTGAATGATCTCAAGTGCCTGTAGGTGATATAGAGCGTGGGAGAGGTGAGGACCTGTTCTCCATCCATTGCACAGTACCTGGGCAACACACACACACCAGAAAGGGTGAAATGCTTCGATTTCAGTTCTCAGTAATAGGATGGCACTGTATACTGAGTCAGAGAAAGGTAAGAAACTGGCAGGGTAATCTTCATGCATAGTCATGTCTGCACATATCCTCCTAGGGCCTCCCTGCTCCCATCACTCTGGTGCCTCCACCAGTGCATGAACTTTCTCTGCTCCATGATTCAGGGGTCCCTATTTCTGGCAGAAAGAATAGAAGGAGCAAAGTTGGAGAGCTGGGAATATATATCGTACATCAAAGGCATAAAAATAATCTAGTTTGATCAGTGAGTAGGGTCCTGGCAGATAGTGGTAGGAAATGAGTTCCCAGAAGTAAATTATGGATACTCTGTCAAAGGTCTTGAGCATTTCATTTAGACAAGATGGACTTTATTCTGTAGCAAATGGGAGGTGACCAGAAAAATGTTCCAGACAAATGATGATATGATTTTTCCTTTGTTTTGGTTAATTGTGGTGATTGAGTAGAGTAAATGAATGGGCAGAGAATCTAGGGATGCAATTATTTCATTTATTCAACATATATTTATAAATTGCCTAAAATTTGCCAGGTACTGTGCTAAGTGCTGAAACAAAATGTGAACAAAATGTAAAAAAAACTTACTGTCTTCTCAGACTTTAAAAGATCTGGGTTAGAAGACTACGAAATTGTTGTGGCCATCAAGGGATCAATGATAATGGTAACCAATAGGAAATACAAGGTAATATTTTAGAAGTGCTATTAACAGGATGAGAGAAAGCGGTAAAACAATTCACTACTTTTAACTTGGGTAATATGTAGAGGATATTAAGAAGTTTTCTATAGATTTAAGAAAGCTCTGTTGTAGATATAGTAAGCATGACTATTTTATAGGGTACTAGAGGCCTGGTGCACAGATTCGTGCACCAGTAGGGTCCCTTGGCTTGGCCTGCGGATATTGGGCTGAAATTGGCTCTCTGACATCCCCTGAGGGGTCCTGGATTGTTAGAGGGCATAGGCCAGGCTGAAGGGCCCAATTGGTGCATGAACAGGGCCAGGGAGGGACCAAAGGAGGTCTCCAGGGATGTTCAGCCCATCTCACCCAGTCCTAATCAGTTGGACCCCAGCAGCAAGCTAAACTACTGGTCAGAGCATCTGGCTCCTGGCAGTCAGTGTGCATCACAGCAACGGGTCAAACAGTCAAAAGAACAGTTGGGCACTTAGCATATTAGGCTTTTATTATATAGGATTCTTGTGGTAGTGTCCAGAAGGCAGATGAATATGTGCCTGGACTTGGAAGACAGGTGAGAACTACAGATCTGAGAGATAGCAGAATGAATATAGGTTATAAAGAAAGTCATTGGCAGAGGGAATCATCCAGAAAGAATAAGTAGGGTGAGAAGAAGAAAAAATGAAACCCAAAACTTTGGAGTAAATATACCTTCAGGGTTAAAAGATAAAAAATTAGTGTAAGGCTAAGAAAAACTAATCAAAGAAGGAGAAAAGCAGAACAGACTAAGTTTTTGGAATTAAAAGGAGGCAAGTGTTTCAGAAAGGGTTAAAGGTATGTATGGGAAGAAGTTCAAGATGACTCAAGAGAAGATCAAGTAGGTATGGAAGCCTGGAGAAGACAGTGTCATTAGAGCAGAAAGGTGCAGGGGGAACCTGATTTTATAAACAGAGCAAAGTACAACGTAGATGAATGAGCACTATCAGGCATCCTCCAACTTTATATTCCATTAGAAAGAGTTTGGATATTCTGTGACTTCTTCTGTGTCACATATTTAACAAAGTTTCCTTTCTAGAATTTGTCTTATGGTTTCTAAGGGACTAAATGTAGGGTGTGCAAAAGAATCAAACTTTTCCCCAAGGCCAAAGGAAACACTTGAGAGAGGTTTTTTTCTCACTCTTCATGAAGCTGGTTGCCTTCACTTCCTTCCCCATTGCTCCTAGAAAGAGTTTGAGAACTACAATGACAGTTCTGCCCCAGCATCTTGGGACATGGCATGAACATGTTTCCATCTTTTGTAGAAGCACAAGGAGGTAGCTTCAGACTAAAGACAAAAATCCCAAATGAAGACTTCCTTGTAGTCAAAACATCTAGATGCTTTTTGACTGTAAGACCCTTTGCGATCCTATAGAAAATGTCACCCCTTTGGACAATTCAACATCAAATTTCTGGAAATCAGAAATCAGTTAGTAATCTTCTTTGGATCCAAATAATCTGCGTAAACCTCTGCTGAGAACTCTTAACTGAACAAGGCCTGCCACAGATTTAAGGTGTTAATAACTCAAAGTTCCTTCAGTTCACATGATGACACAGTTTGATTCTGTCATACGAATACCCAGTACTTGTCTGTGTTTATTGGAGTAAAATTGTCTCTTCTTTCCTCCTTTGGCAGTTTTCAGTGCGTTTTGTGGCCACCGCACACTAATTTATTTGCTCAAGTGTGCCCCTTTCAGTTTTCCACAGAGGTTACAAAATTAAAAATTGTCAGTATCTATAACTGCCTGACCTTTTCCACTGGAAAATTTCAGGACCTGGCCTATTGGGGCTAAAATTCTGCTAGGAGCAGCTGTGGCCTTAAAGAGTCAATGTAAATATTTCAACAGGTGAAATAATCAGTCAGAGAACATGGGCGAAAAAAACTACAAATGTGGAGCAAGATATAAAGGATGTCAAAGGTAGAGGAAATTTAAAAAGAAAACTACAGAAGTGACATTTCATAAGACTAAAACTTTGTCAGAAGAAAAGCTTTGAACTAGAATAATCTAAGTTCCAATAAATGCCTGTTTTCAAGGGAACTCAAGGGAACAGATGAAAAAACATGTGGGGGCCTTCATTCATCTTGGATTTTGCACTTTAAGTGCTATATCATCTCATGGCCAGATTTATTTATCCAAAAACTACTCTAAAAATTTTTCCAGTTGTTTTGGAGTTACTGGACTATTTGCAGCACCAGTAGAAAAGAGGCCTTAAAATGTTTTAGTGAACGAGGAAGTAAAATTGTTTAAATCCCTCAAAAGCCTGAAAATCCCTGAAAAGTCTAGTAACCAAGAGAAAAGAACAAAATGGAATTTATGGCTACAATCTTTATTTTAAAAGCTCTATAAAAATAGTTATGCAGAAATAAACACAAATATCCATGGCCAATTGATTTTTGACAAAGGTGATACCATTCAATGGAGAAAAAAAAAAGTCACTTCAACAAATGGTTCTAGGACTCACTCCAGAGTGGCCAGCTCAGGCAGGGAGACTACGCCATCTTGAGAAACAAATCTGCTTGTGACTAGGATCCTGGCCTCAGCACCACCCAGTCTGGTCTCAGACGTCAACCAGAACCCTGCAACCACTGGGGACAGAGACCTGCGACCACAGCTACGGACCCATGGATACCAAGAATCCAGACATCCCAGCAGCAGATCTCTGTGAGTAACAGAGGCCATTCTCCTCCCCGCAGGCTCGTGGGCAGCGCGAAAGTAACTTATAGACACACCCCTTACTCGGGATACAGGAATTGAGCCTGGGAACTCGGGAAATCTGAGAAACTGTTCCCCCTTGGCACGGGGCTGTGGGAATTTGAGACTGGGAACTCAGAAACTCTGAGAAACTGTTCCTCATGCTACGGGGCGGGAATCTGTGCCTAGAAATGTGCGAAGGCTGGGAACCTGTTCCCTGCAGGACAAGGCTGCTGGAATCTGTGTCTAGAAACACGCAAAGGCTGGGGACCTGTCCCACGCAGCATGGGGCTGCTGGAATCTGTGCCTGGAAATGCGCGAATGCCACAGGAATTGCTGCCTAGGAATTCTGAATTCTGGGAACTTGTTCACCACAGCACGAGCTCCAGGACTCTGAGTGTCCGGGCAAGAGGCAGTACTAAGCACCAGTGATTTGACTCTGTTTCTTATCACCTGCGCCTAGGATCTCTGACTCCCAGTGCATTCACACTAAGAGCCAGTGACTCCAATTCTTGGTGCCTACACACACAGGGACCCTGATTCTCAATGTGAGGCCGTGCAAAGCAACAGAGATGCCAATACTGGATTATAGAGGAACTCTGATTCCTGGCACACACTAGAGGGCTCTGATTTTCAACACACTCCAGGGGGATGTCTGTTTCAGCTTGATGCAGACTGAATCCCTGGTTCTAAGTGTGCACACAAGGCCACACTGAGTGCTGGCAACACTGAATCTGAGCGAGCCTGGTTCCCACCAACTGACGACAACCAAACATCTTAGTGTCAGAGCTCTTCAGTGACACTAGGGTGGTGAGAAGCTCCCACACACATGGCCCAGGCCCACACAATTCCATGATTGAAACTTCTGGAGACAGTCAGAATGGGGAAACAACACAATCCCTAGAGGAAAGAAAATGAGGAGCCGCCAAGAAAGGAAATTAGTGAAATTGAAGCATGCAACATGACAGAAAAAGAATTCAGAGAAATGGTTGTACAACTCATTCACCAGATGGATGAGAAAATGCAGGACTAGTCACAATAGCCAAAAGGTGAAAACAACCAAATGTCCATCAGTGGATGAATGTATAAATAAATTGTCGTGTTTTCATATAATGGAATATTATTCAGCCCCAGTAAATCTCAGCTTTCTTGCATATCTTTAACTTGAGACTTTACGGTGACAACAGATAGTAATAGACTCATCAAGGAAACCCATAAATTCATTTCTTCACTAGTAATGTACTGCTCAAGGGATTATCAAACTTGTTCTTAACTGTTACCCCTCTGGGAAGCCTTGCCAATATCCTGAGGTGGAATTCCCTCTTCTCCGTCTAGCTCAGCTTGTTCACTCTATTTAATCTTACGGCTATAGGCCCAGTGCTTAGCAGAGTGCCCTATGTATAAGGCATATCAGTGCAATGCACTTAGTTTGAAATAGCTCTGTAAGGTAATATGTGTCAAGCCCAGTAAAAATGTATTTGTTCCTTAGCAATATGTCTGTGTGTATGTGTAAGTGTATGTGTGTTATTCATAAACGTGAGTCAGATCATCTCACTAGATGACCTCCTGTCAATGCCAATGGGTTTATCTGTCTTTCTGCCACAGAATTTCTGCCCTTCAAAGAATAAACTTATCATATAGTTGACTCTTTTTAGGAGAGCCATTATGAAAAAACTTTAATCAAGTTTGTGATATTGATAAGAAAAGATAGAAGAAGCTGGAGTCTCTGGCAGTTGGAGATACAGGGCAGGGCGGGTTGCCAGTAAGTAGGTGTATTGTCACTGCCCAATTTTAAAGCAGTGGTAAAATCAACATAGAGTCAATCATTTTATTATTATCATACTAGAGGCCCAGTGCATGAAATTCATGCACAGGTAGGGTCCCAAGAGGCTGCCAGCTGCCGGCAGAGCCTTCCTTTGTTCTGTCCCACCCTCTGGTGGTCAGCGCACATCATAGTGAACAATCAAACTCACTGTCAGTCAAACTCCTGAGGGGACACTTGCATATTAGGCTTTTATATATAGAGTTGTAGTTCCAAACCATGTCAGTGTTAAAATACTCCTCCCTGCCAGTGTGAATCAAGCCATTGGCTCAAATATAAGATGCATGTTCCCAAATTGCTCATTGTAAAGTAGTTTTGAATGTAGAAACAGAATATTTAGATTAAAAGGCAGCTTAGATATCCTTTCATATTTCCTTTATTCCCTCTTTCATGAAACATGCATCTGGGTGGCCATAGCTAGAGATCTTGTTTGCTAAGACATGCCCCTACCCTTGAGAGGCTTGTAAGTCAGAGAAATGGTGGTTAACGGACTTTCCCAAGGTCACATGAATGCTGACAGGCTGACTCAAAACACAATCTGTGATATTTTCAAATGACCTTCCTTTTTTAAGGGGTTTATGGAAGCTAGAGCCCATGAACCACAGAAGTGGCAGGGTCTTGGAACACCTTCCAGCCTTTGGCCACAGACAAAAGTTTAAAATTGCTGGTATAGCTTATGAAAAATTTGCTCTGGGTTTGGCCTTTCCCCTTAGTATACTGGTGTTTCCTAAAATTTTCCAATGGCTTCTCCCATCCTCCACCATTTAGTATAGGATTTTTGCAGCAGCAGCAGCACAATTAGATTTTGAAGTTTATGCTTCAAAGTTAGTACTAACAGTTGCCTCCCCAGGTGCCTGAGCTGAGGCAACTCTCCCAACACCACCTCAAATGACTTTTAATTAAATTGAACTCAGTCAGTCATGACTTATGCTTTGTGCTTCTGTTTTCTACATCTAAAGTTCTATTTATAAACCATTTAGTCATATGGGCCTCTGGATTCGGAACCTAATTAGAGCTGTGCATTATGTTTGGTTGCCCCAAACATTTCCATCGCTTTCATCTGAGGCAGCCTAATTAATTGCTTGTGAAGGGTCAATGGCACTTTCCTCACCAGGTTCATTTGTTGATTCCATCTCACAATGTATTTTCTCTCAAAAGCCCCAAATCACATGCTACTCCTTGGTCATTTCTCTTTCCTTAATGGTTGAGGTGGGTGCTATCATTAAGGTAGGATACAGCAGTTGCCCCTCGCCAGCCAGGGACCATCAGTGACTGTAGATGAGTTTTGTGCAGGTCCCAAGTCAAGGCCCTGAGCTACAATATCCTTACAGCCTGCTAGTGGGATCAGCATTCAAAGGTGTGGGACCACTTCTTCTCCCATTTTGGATGGAAGCCAGGATTTAAATAAAAGAAAGAAAAAATAAGAAATCAAATGGAAATTCAACCACTGGAGTCAAGGGCAAGCAAAAATTGACTTTAAAGGGTTGGCTTTAAGCCACAGAAACAAAGAAAGTTGAGATGAAAACTGTGCTTGAAGGCCATGGTTATATTGCAGCAATGTCTGAGGGAGAAGAATGTGATGAGAAAGTGGACATAAATCTTTCCTTTTTAGCATGCCCAATGTATGAAGACTAAGATAGTGACATACTCTTTAAAATGAAAGACAAAAACTGCTCTCAGAATGGTTCTGTCTGCCTGTAATGCAAATAAGGGACACTTAAATCAGGGCAAATGAAAGAGTGGTAGGAAGAAAAGTACAGCTTATATCCTGTAAATACACATTGTCCTCTTACTATTCAACTCAAGGTCTGGTGCTCAAAATTTGTGCACTGGGATGTGTGTGTGGGGTCCCTCAGCCTATCCTGCACCCTCTCCAATCTGGGACCCCTCAGGGAATGTCTGACTTCCTGTTTAGGCCTGATTCAGGGATCGGGCCTAAACCAGCAGTCGGACATCCCTCTCACAATCTGGGACTGCTGGCTCCCAATGGCTTGCATGCCTGCCTGCCTGCCTGATTGCCCCTAACTGCTTCTGCCTGTCAGTCTGATTACCCCCTAAACACTCCCCTGCTGGCCTGATCACCCCAAACTGCCCTCCCTTGCTAGCCATCTTGTGGCTGTGTGCGCTGCCATCTTTGAGGGTGTGACAGTCAATTAGCATATTCTCTCCTTATTGGCTGTGGGCACCACCATCTTTGCAATGACATGAGGATCAATTAGCATAGTCCCTCTTTATTAGATAGGATTTCTCCAAAGGAATATAACCCACTTACATAATTGACTGAAAACTGTATGATTTATTGAGATGCAGGCAGCATTGCCTTGTGGTGAAGGGAGCTGGTTCTAAAACTAGAATGCCTGCTTCAAATCTTGGCTTTGCCACTTATTAGCTAAGTGACTTCAGACACATTGTTTGACCTCTCTGAGCTTCAGTTTCTTAGTCTGTAAACTGGGAGACATAATAATAGTATCTAAGTCATAATACATATATGATAAAATAAATAACATATATAAGATGTGTAGGGTAGTAATTGTACATAATAAATGACATATACAGTGTTGCTATTTTTGTTACAAAATATTAATAAAATATTTTCAGCTGCCTTTTTACTTAATTTTCTCTACTTAATTTTCCTCAAAAATTATCAACACAAAATATCCAAGTGGGAAAAAATGAACTTTGATGTAGTATATACAAAACTTAATTCCAGGTAAATTGTAGATATAAATACTAAAGGTTACACAATAAATCTTTTAGAAGAAAATATTTTAGGAAGACCTTTAGGACTGTTAAATTTAAGGAAGAAATAAAAAAGCACCAACCATTAAGACCACTGAAAAATAAGACTACTCAAAAATGAACACATTCCATTGAGTAGTAAAAAAAAAAGCATATTGGGAGAGAAAAATATAAGCTGCAGAGTGAACAAAGATAGTTACAACACTACAAAATATTCATATCCAAAATATACAAATAATTTTTACAACTCAGCAAGAAAATATAAGATGATACAATTGAAAATTGGACAAAAGACTTGAAGAGACACTTTAGGGAAAAAAGATAATATCTGAATGCTCACTATAAAAAGCTGTTCACATCATTAGTCACCAGGGAAATTTTCGTATTAACCACATGAAAATCCCTTATATACCCAACCAGCAGGGCTAAAAACAAAAACATGCAAAACAAAGTGTTGGTGTGGATAAGAAGCAATTGGAACTCTTCGACATTAGAGTGTACATGGGAACAACTGTTTTGGAAAACTGTTCAACAATATCTACTAAACCTGAATCCGCACGTATCCTATGACACAGCAATTGTACTTTTAAATTTCATGCAATGGGTGTATGCCTCAAAAGGCATGCATAAGAATGCTCATATCAGTGTTGTTAATATTTCCATAGTAGAAGCAATACAAATTCAGTAGAACAAATGAATTATACTAAATTATTATATACAATTAAATACTACACAGCAATGAAAATGAATAAATTACTGTTATACACAACAGAAGAGAGGAATATAAAAAATTAAGACACACACACACACACATACACACAAAGGTAGTATTTACTCTATGATTTAATTTATACAAAGACCAAAAATAGACAAACTGATTTATGGTGTTACAAGCTGGGATGGTGATTATCATTAGGGAAAAAGGTTAGTCACCACAGCAGGGAAATGGGATTTCTGGGAAGTTAGTGATGTTTTCTATATTGACTTGGTTGATGATTAATTTTTTAAAAATTAATTGAGCAGTACACTTGTAAATATGTTATTCTACACTAAAAACATGTACCTAAGGTTATTAAGGCTTTGGAAGTAAACAAATAAATGTGTTAAGTAACAAATTTAACCTCTTAGGTTTTAATATTTGGTTATAATCTATTCATATCCAAATTGAACTGAGCATGTGTGTGTGTGTGTGTGTGTGTGTGTACATAAGGAAGCATGCTTCATCTGTATTGATAACGGTGTCACACTCTAGCTTAAAAAAATTCTTCAAGTTTGAAGTCAAAGGTTGTAGTCAAAGGTTGCGTGAAACAAATTTTTTTACGTGGTAACTTCAAAATTAGATAATTCAATTTTCCCAGTGAATGAATGTGCACAATTTGCATACACTGATTTTAAAGCAGTTAAGTTGTGTTTCTAGAATGTAAGTTCCATGAAGACAGGGGTATTTGACTATGTAATTTGCTGCTTCTCTCTCTGGTCACTTCAAAATATGTAGTAGACACTCAATTAGTATATGTTGAATGCACAAATGAATAAATGCCTTGCATTTGATAAATTAAAGGAAAGTTAAATTAATATTGTACTTGTGGGCGAGGAAAATGGAATGGGTGTCTTCCCAGAAGGTATAAATATTATGATTGATTTACTTTATGTTTCCTCCAGCAAGTTTTTCTCAAACAGTGTTCATAATTGGAGAGAGTGATGTATGAGTAACAGTCAACAGTAGGAACCAGTGTGCAAAGCCATGAAACATAAAGGAAATTAATTTCTGTGCTCACCAAGATATCTCAGTATCTATCACTTAACAGAACACACACATTCCAGTAATGAGAACTCTGAAGCTATTTCTTCTGTAAAAGAAAATTTATTTTCCTATGGGAGCTATCAAAAGAAGTTGAATGGGTATCTTCACAGGGAAAAGAACTGCAACAAATGAGAGTCAAAAATATAATTCTGTGAGAGAAGGAACAAAGTGTTGATCAACTTCATGGCATACTGGACATTAGAGTACAATAGTCCTCCCCTATCCATAGGGACACCCAGTGGATAAAGGTATAGACACTCTACAAACAATAGATCAACTTCAAAATGAAATGTGTTTTAATAAATACTGCCTTTATAATTATTCAGTGTGTGTGTACATTTTTTGGAACACCATATATAATGTGTTTTTTCTATACATACCTATGATAAGGTTTAATTTATAAATTAGATACAGTAAGAGATTGACAACAATAACTAGTAATGAAATAGAACAATTGTAACAATATACTGTAATAAAAGTTATGCAAATGGCTTTGAGACCATTATTAAGGAAAACAAGTGTTGCTTGAATATAAGCATTGCTATACCATGGCAACTGATCTAAAAACTAAAACAGCTACAAAGCCACTAATAGGTGGGTAGCATATACAGCCTGGATATGCTGAACAGAGGGATGATTCATGTTCCAGGTGGGATGGAGCAGGATTGCATAAGGTTTCCTCACGCTACTCAGAACAACACACCATTTAAAATGCATGAAATTTTATTTCTGGAATTTTCCACTTACTGTCTTTGGACCATGGTTGACCATGGGTAGCTAAAATAGTGGAAAGTGAAATCTCAGATAAGGGGGGACTACTGTACCCAGAACAACTAACATATACCTTCTGGTTGTTGTCATTTCTACCGCATTCATTGCATACTAGCTTAGGTTTCCCAAATTTAGCATTCTCTATGCTCAATCAGGGAACAACTTTCTGGGAAATCCTGGCTTCCCTCTCTTCTCCTGGGTATTTCTATACATAATGAAACATGCTTCATCTATATTGATAATGGTGTCACACTGTAGCTTAAGAAGTTTAAAGTCAAAGATTGTGTGAAACAAAATCTTAATGTGCTAAATTCAAAATTAGGTAAATAAACCTTAATTTTCCCAGTGGGTGACGTGTACAATTTCCACACACGAGTTTTAAATCAATTAAGCCAGGGTGCCTAGGGGAACCAAACATTCAGCAGTGGTCTTAGAATCTTAGAAGGGTGGGTCAAGTCAGGCCAGAGTTTGACTCCGTGCCTACTACTCTTGCTTAGGGGCGGTCATGGGTCTCAGTTTCCATAGTTGTAAAACAGAGATTAAAACTCTTTGCTTGGAATTTTAATGATTTAGTGCATATTCACCTGAGAGTAGAAGCTCAATAGGTAGCACATCATCATCATCATCATCATCATCATCATCATCATCATCCCCATTCACATCCAGACAACCGGAAAGCAGTGAAGTGATGTGAGCCTAGTGAATCAGCAGTGCCTGCCGGTCATTGTCTGGATGGCAGAGAACTTGGGTTTAGTTTATTACCAGCTTAGTTACCTCAGTTGCCTGACCTAACACATTAATCAAGTGGGGAGACCAGCTATGAGGCTGTATTTCTGGCTCCATCCCTGAAGAGCAACTCATCACCATGCTTCCACTTCCCATCTGCAGAATGGGGCTCAACACCCACAGCCCCTCATACCAGTGATGGTTTCAACCTGCTCACCTTGGAAACGGGCTGTGAAGTAAGCAGAATGAGCGAGGCGGTGAGGAGGTAGGAAGGCCCTTGGTTTGCTGGTTGGAGGTAGAGAGCTGGAAATAATTCTCTCTGATCCACTGCCTGGAGTACACCACGAGCCAGCTGGCCTGAGCAGATAAGAGCACTGTTCTTCTCCAGGCTGGGTGGTACCTAACAAAAGTTGGGCAAGAAGCTTAACAAATGGAGCTTTTGCTGTGTGCCAAAGTCGGCTGCATTTCATCTGGATTCCAATTTTTATCCTTTGCCACACTTTAAAAATTATTTTAGATCCTCCCTAGAGAAAGTAACCACTGTTTCTCCAGCTCTTTTCAGACAATTTGTTCTAACTATAAAGAATTGGAAGTGGGGGTGGAAATAGACATTTAATTAGCCAAATTTAAGAATCGGGGGGGGGGGGATGTGTATATTTTTTAACGTGACTTGGAGTCACTTGGAAATAATAGTGGCTCTGCATAAATGTTATAATGCCCTGTGCACTCGCCTTCATCTCACTGTATGTTTGCTTTTGCAGTCATATTCTGCCTTAATAGAAGCAAAGGCTGGACAACTAAGAGGAAGAGGAGAAGCAATTGGTATTTGGCCCTGCAGGATGGTAGCATAAGAATGGGGTTGAGCATGATGATGGTTAATTTTGAATCACCTTAATGAGGCTATGGTGTCCAGTTGTTTGGTCCAAGACCAGTTCTATATGTTGCTGTGAAGGTATTTTTTTTTTTAGATGTGATTAACATTTAAAGCAGTAGATGCAATTCTGACACCAATTCTGATATGTGTATATTTCAATGCCACCCAGCTGAACCAGTAAGCTGTCCCGTAAGCTGAACCAGTAAGCTGTCCAGCAATATAACTCAATCCTGACACTATCTACCTGGAGATAGCTTCAGAGCATACAGGTCAAGGGCTCAGTCCCACAAAACTGTCCCCCTTCAGAGGCCAATTGCAAGTCCAAGCTATCACCTGTGCTTCTGATCAACCAGTTAGAGATGAGAAGTGCCCACAATCCCCACCTTTAATTTATTTGGTACAGAGGTTTACAGAACTCAGAGAAACATTTACTTACTAGATTACCAGCTTCTTATGAAAGGAATTATTCAGGAACAGCCAGATGGAAGAGATGGAAGGACAAGGTGTAGGGAAAGGGCATGGAACTCACATGTCTTCTCCAAGAGCACCACTCTTCCCAAATCTGTGCATGTTCACCAACCCAGAAGCATTCTGAACCCCATTTTTTGGGTTTTATGAAGGCTTCATTATATAATCACTTGTGATTAAATCACTGGCAATTAGTGGTTGAACGCAAACTTTAACGCTTCTTCTCTTCCTAGACATCAAGGAGTGGACTAAAAGTTCCAAACCTCTAATCATATGATTGGTTCCTCTAGTGACAAGCCCCCATTTTTATTTTTTAAAATATATTTTATTGATTTTTTTACAGAGAGGAAGGGAGAGAGATAGAGAGTTAGAAACGTCAATGAGAGAGAAACATTGAGCAGCTGCCTCCTGCACACTCCCTACTGGGGATGTGCCCACAACCAAGGTACATGCCCTTGACAGGAATCAAACCTGGGACCCTTGAGTCTGCAGGCTGACGCTCTATCCACTGAGCCAAACCAGTCAGGGCCAAGCCCCCATTTTTAAATGACTTAGAGACATTAAAAAGGCCATTTCATCACATAACAAAAGATCGTGGTTTTTTTTGTTTGTTTGTTTTTTGCTCTCATCACTTAAAAAAATTTCATGGGTTTTGGGAGCTCTGTGCCAGAATGGGTTGAAAATCAAAATTTTATGTTGTATTATGAATCACAATATCACAGTAGACTCTGACTAATATGGGTGGGCCTCATTGAATTAGTTGAAGGCCATAAGAGCAAAAACAGGTTTTTCAAAGAAGGAATTCTGTCAGAGATGGCAACATAGAAACCTAGACTGAGTTTCTAGCCTTCTACTCTTGCAGATTTTGGACTCAAGACTGCAACATCAACTCTTACCTTACATATAGATGTTCTCATGTTTCTGTTTCTCTAGTGAACCCTGACAAATTCAAGCAACTCTTACAGCAAAGAGGAGACATGCTTGTCCCCAGGGGGTGTGGTGATGGGCTGTCAATCTCCCCTTCTCTTGTGGTAGGCAGATAGACAGACATGAGCAAAGCAAGGATGAAGGGCCAGGGGCAGAAGATCACAAGGGCAGAAAGCCCCAAGTGTCTAGCAATGGGCAAAACTGGGAAAATAATGACCTTGCCCGAAGGTGACCTTTCTTCCCTAGTTTATCACTGCTCAGGTGGTTTAGGTCCTCTGACTTTTGCTCCCTACAGATAACATCTAAATTTCAGTTGTGTTTCAGCTCAGGGCCCAGAAAAGCAGCAAAACCAGACAAGCAGCACCCTGGCTGATCTCAGGACCAGCTGCATTGAATAATGACCCCTGCCCTGGCACAGACCAATCAGTGGAGACCAAGGCCCTGAAAGGACACACCTAAAAAGCTGATACATATTCTATTCATCCTCCCCTGGGACCCTGAAAATCTTCACCTTTAAAAGCCTTTAGGATGGGGGACCCAGCGCACTCTTCCTTCCAGGAGCAGGCCCTACCTTTCCCCTCCATAGCTCCCTCCTCCCCCCACCCTCACTCCCAGCAGGTGTTACCTCCTGAGTCAATTTCTTCTACTATTCAACTTCTTCTAGCTTCGTGACTTTCCAAATAAATTGTATCTTATAGTTTGAGTCTTAGCTCTGAATTCTTTCCTAGCCAGAATTCAAGTTCTAACACCTGGTGCCATTCTTGTGGCCACCAATACTCTCTTTATCCCCCAGTCTACCAGTACGCCTACAAATTTGATTTACAGAATCACTGAGAAAGAAAACAATACCTATATGAGACTGCAGAAGTATCCTTACCCATTAGGCCATTAGCTTGACAAATTGTTCAGATTAGCTGAGCCCTGGACCCTGGAAAGAAAGACACCAAATTGAATCCTAAACCCGGTGCTCCTTGACAAGCTCTGAGGTTCAAGGAAAGATAAGGGCAGTTGAAAGGGATGAAACAGGAGCTGAAAGGGATGCCTAGAAGGAAGGTGAAAAGATACAAGGATGGTAATTTATTGTTTAGTAATATTATGAATAATCAGCGTTATACTATTGATAAACCCCTGGCTATCTTGTCTTTAGGACAAATCCCAACTCAAGCACCTCACATATGCAACAGTGGCCAGCCGGGCACCAAAATAGTGAGGTGAAGTCCCACATTCCTGACCACTTTCAGTCCTGCTTACCTAAGCAAAGAGCCAGATAACCCTACGCCAACAGCTACACTCAGGTACTTTGCTTTCTTGATGGAGAAGAGACATTTAAGGGTTTTCCAGCTCACCCAATTTCTCCTCCCACAAATCTCATCCCTGGCAACCTAGACCCAGTACTGCGTTGGGTTCATTGCTTGGCAGTTAAACTTTCCCCCTTTAATACTCGACCTTTGGTTTCTTAACATTGTTTTTCTTTTAAAAAATAATTACCATTGACTTGGTTCCTATTTTCTTATCCTTATTTATAGTCATTTGGGCTAAATATTGTCCCATTTTGCAAATGAGGCACCTGAGGCTGTAATTGCCCAAATGTCAGCAGACAGATTGGAGCCCAGCTCAGCTGAGGGCTAATGCTTATGCTGACCCACAAGACATGCCAGAAATGATAGACCAAGACATGCCGCAGCTCAGACACCTGGGCCTAAGAGGGACTCCATATACGATGGGAAGCACAAGGAGAAAGTTATTTAAAATGAAAACCAAGCAACATAGAAACCTGGACTGAGTTTCTAGCCTTCTACTCTGCAGATTTTATTCTGTGAATTTAAATGCAGACATGACATTAACAGCATGATAACCCAGGAATACTAACTCATTGCTCATAATTAGACCTTGCACGTCTTTACTCTTTGACAGATGCAAAGAATTTCAAAATATAATTAAACCTTCCAATACCCTTGTGAGGAGGTGGCACCATATTCATTTTACAGATGGGTGAACTGAGGCCAACAAAAGGCAAGTCTCTGAAAGTTAACTCATGAATCTATGCGAAAATATTTAAAAACCCTTGTGGTTTTTTGCTTCTCTGTGCTTTGGCTCCAGCCAGCTCAGAGCAGTGGTCTAGAATTTTTAAGGGCAGGATCAAGACAGAATGTTGTTAGGAAAACTTTCACTCATATTTATGCATCAGAATATGCCAAATAAATTTGTGAGACAATAGGATAAAAACCAGATCATAGATGCTGTAAGCCTTTATGTTAGCTGCAATGGATTTATCCAGGGTTTCTGCAAACTTGCTTGACCATAGGATTTACCAGTGGTATTTGTTAAAGATGAACATTTTCCGAGTTTTCCCCTGGAGATTTTGATTTGGTAGGTCTGGGGTGGCCCATAGGAATCTGTATTTTGACAGGTTATCAGGTAATTTTTTATAACCAGGCAAGTGTGGGAAGCACTAGATTAATCATTCTGAAAGTACCTCTGAAGCCTATTATTTATGTGTCCAACACTGCATGGTACACTCAGAATATAAAAACCTCAAAAGTCCCTTTCTCCCCCTTACTCAGTGTAATGGAGAACCCAACACATGTTTATTGCACACCTACTCTACTGAAAACCTGAGATCCTGGGCTGGGTGCTCCAGCAGTCACAAAGATGAAGAAGCTAGTAGAGATAGACAGCTAAATAATATACTGGGATAGCATGAAATGATCATATCATAGAGGTCTGTACAAAGCATTTGAGTGAGGGAGACAAGGAAGCAAGTAAATCTGACTAAGACAAAGAGAGGGGGAAAGGTACAGCAAGGGGAAGACCTATGAACTGGGATTTGAAAGATGTCTAAGAGTTTTCCCATTATAGAGAAAAAAAGAATAACATGAACAAAGGAATACATGTATATGTGTATGTATGCATGTGTGCACGCACACATATACTTTAATCACGACCCTTTGGAGGAAGGTCTAGTGATACAGCGTGATAACAGCATGTCTGTAATAAGGCTTTGAAGAACTGTTGTGCTAAGGGATTTTTTTTTAATGTCCTTGTATATCCTGTTCATTCATTCAACAAATAGGCATGTAGTACCTATTGGGTGCCAGGCAGTGTTTTAGGTTCTGATGATTTATCAGTTATAAACCAATTTTTCCAAGTGCCTTTTGTTGTGATTTTACATTCTAGTGGGAGGAGAAAATGAACAGACAAATAAAATACGTGGGATGTCAGATAAATGCCACGGAGAAAGGAAATGTAGAGGAGAGGAATAGAAAGTACCTGTGTCAGTGGTTGTGCCTGGAGTAGACCTAGCTGAAAAGTGATATTTCATCCTTGTTTTGAAGGAGATGACAGAGGAGTCAAGTGGGGGAAGAAGGTTTCAGAGTGAACAACAAATGAAAAGGCTTTGAGCAAGGAGTTTGCTTGTTGCCTGTGAATGGAGAGAAGGTAGTGTGGCTTGTAATGTGGGAGAGAGCAGTGAGAGATAAGTAATAGGATGACAACAGGCCAAGAGGAAGGGGGCTGATGGTAAAGGGTTCTCTAGGCTATCCTGTGGAATTCTGAATGAGAAGAAACAGCACTGGAAGATTTCAAGTAGAGGAGTGACATGATCTGATATTCATGTGAGGATGTGTCCTCTGACTGCTGAGATAGGAACAGCATGCAGGATTAAAAGCAGATGGTATGAAACTGGAGAGGAGACTACTGAAATGCTCCGGTTGCAAGACAATGGTGGCCTGAGTGTAGGTGGAAGCAGTTGAGCAGGTACAAATGGTAGAATTCTTAACGCCTTTTAGGATTTGTTAAAGGGGTGGATATGGGGCAAGAAGGAAAGAAGAAAGCTGAGAATCTTGGACCTCATTCTAGCAACCCTTGAAACGGAATTTTCCCTCTACAGTTTGTAAAATCCCGCTGGTTTTCATTTGGAGGGCAAGTGGAAGGCTATTATAGCAAGCAAGAAATAATGGAGGTTGACCAAGATTGGGCCTGGGTGCTGCAAAGAAAGAATCCTGGTAAGAGAAATTGTAGAGGAACAAGCTACAGAATTTAGAGACAAATTAAAACTGTTTGATGTGACTGATGCATGATGGACTGAGAGAGTGGAAGTGAAAGGAATTGTAGGGATAAAACAGGCAGGTTTAGGGAAGAATAAAGAGGGTCCATCGGGAAGGAATGCATAGGTGAGGGCTTGCAGCCTCCAGAAGCCATGCATTCACAGAGAATAGGGGAGAGGAAGGCATACATTCACAGAGGATAAAGAGTATAGGGAAAAATGAAACAGACTTTCACAGAGGATAGAGAAGTGTTGACAGATGCTGGAAGGAGGGAAACACGTGCACATGAGACAGAGGAATGTTGCAAGATAAGGGAGAGAGAAACAGGGAGGCACCACATGGGTTTTGAATTTTGAAACTGATAATCTGCAAAAGAGCGACCAAGCACAGGGTCATAAAATGGGGAAGGAGTCCAATTAGAAGGGAGCATGAAGAGACAAAGAACTACAGTGTTTGTAAACCTTAGAAATAGGGACTTAATTGGTTACCCTTGCAAACAAACCCCTTCCTACGTGAGAATCTGTATTTGCTTCCAATAAATGTCTACTCTTTTACTAACAAGTCCTTTTAGTCCAAGAACTTTATTCTTTAAACTTTGTGAGGCAAGAATTTGCAAGGGGAGATCCGCTCCTCCAAGCCCCACATTTCAGAAGTTAGAGTCATGGTAGAAGAAAGGATGAATTTGGCATTGATTAATTAGTCTTGACATGCCTCTGATCTTCAGATGAGCAAGCATGAAAACCCTATGAGCAATTTAGCTCTGCCACTTAGGAAGGAGGATGTGGCTGGAAAGTTGTGAAGAAAGCTAATGATTTTGGATATTGCACACTAATTTTAAAATAAGACTTTTAGATCTTGATAAGGATCATGATTTCTGCAATATATAGTGCTTATATCTCTAGATTTAAGCACCAGGGAAGCTTGGCAAACGCATGGAGATAAAATAGTTCAGCAGGAATGAGCATAAAATGTTGGGGATAAGTGAATAGTGTGAACTATGAGAAATTCCTCAGCCTCTTCGAAATGGTCATACATTACAAGGAGACTTTATTACTTATGAGTTGTGTCTTTGCATAAGTGTAATGGACACATTCATAAATTGTCTGCACTTCTAAAGCATGTAATGTGGATCCTCAGAAAAATACCCAAACAGGCCTTGAAGTCCTAGTATGAGCCATTATTTTTCCCCATTGTGCTTACAGAATCAGAAACTATTCATATTATATATGTTCTCTTTATTAAGGTAGGCCAAAATCAATGTCCCTTTTTCTATAAGATGTCTGTGGGTTTGTACTGGCGGCAAATAAATAATATATACAAATGCTTTTTATGAAGTTCCTTTTGGGGGGGATGTTTATTCGTTTAGAGACTCATCCCTTTCCCCCCAAAATGAATTAAAAGAAACATCTAAAGGAAATTTGCCATGAACCTTATAAAATTAAGCCATGAAGAGGTTATTAATAGACTTCATTGTGGGCAATAATTTTGTCCCAGGGAAGATTATTTTAAAAGATTCCTCTCACAACTTGTAAGAAGAATTCCCCATTGTCACTCACAATGGAGTGATTTCTGGCTGGAGGCAAATCCCTTTGTGTCCACCCCTTCATTTAGCTATGCCAGCCCTGGAGTTCAAGTTCAGAATATCCAAGAATTTTATCTTAGTTAGCAAGCCAAAATCTGTACATTATATCTAAATATCGAAATTTCCATTGTAGTGTAATTAAAAACATCAAAACCAATCTAGCTCAGAAAAGGGAGGCACCCTCCATTTTGGCAGCCTTACAACAATCATCACCACCTTTCAGGGAGTTTTCACATCTATTGACCCATGGGATAGCCTAAAGCAGGATACGTAGGGGGAACTGCAATGTGTTTGGTGAAAATAAAAACCTCATCTTCACTCTGGCTTTGTCACCAGTGGCCTCAAGCAAAAGAATGTCCCCCTGAGTCTATAGCAATAAGAAACACTCTCTCACTAGTGAGAAACCGGATATAATATCATTTGAAAAGGAACATAGTCTTTGATGTTTTCTCAAAAGAGAAAAGAAGATGTTGCTGATAATATTTGGGAGGTGAAGGAGGAAGAAACCAGCTCAAGAATAGGGGAAGTTTTGTGCACAGATAAATTCAAAGAGAGAGTAGGTCTGACTAATTGTAGTAGGCACCCTTCTATAATGGCTTTCAATGGTTCCTACCTCCTGGTGTTCAAGCCCTTGTGTAGAAATCCCCTCCCTGGATTACTGACTATACAGTGAATTGTTTCTAATATACAGAGCATGGCCAAAGTGATAGGAGGTCATTTCTGATATTAGGTTATAGAACATTGTGACTTCCATCTTGTTGACACTTTCTCACCTAACCTGCTCCCTTTGATGAAGCAAGTTGCCATTTTATGAGCTGCCCAAAAAGAGACTCATATTCTAAGGAATTAGGAGTGGACTCTGGCTAATAGTCTAGGAAAAGTTGAAGGCCTGCGTCCAGAAGGTACAAGAAACTGAAGCCTACCTACTACTAAGTGAGCTGGGAAGCAGATCCTGCCTGTGTTGTGTCTAAGGAGAACTACAGCCTCAGGAAGGCCTCAATTGCAGCCTTGAGAGAGACTAGGGACACAGGCACCCAGCTTAGCCATGTCCAGATTCTGGACTCACAGAAACTGTAAGATAATAAATGGGTGTTGTATTAAGCTGCTAAGATTTGCGAGAATTTCTTATAATCCTATACTAGAGGCCCAATGCACAAAATTCGTGCAAGGGGCTCGGCCCCCACTGCTGCGGTGGCCACCTCTGCCTTGCCCACTGCAGCAGTCACCTTGGCCCTTGCAGTCCCAGCTTCATCCAGAAGATTCTCCAGAAGGACTTCTGGTCTAATTAGCATATTATGCAAATTGTCCCCTTGGACAGCCAGGAGTTCAACCAGGAGTTCGACCACTTGCTATGATGTGCGCTGACCACCAGGGGGATGCGTAGAACATGGTGGGCATCAGCAATGCAGCACTGGCAGCAAGCAGCAGCGGAGGCATTGCTGGTCCAGATGGGTCTCCAATGACAGCAGGACTGCAGCAGCATGGTGTAGCAGGTGAGCAGGTGGTGCCAGGTCAAGGTGGGTGTGAGCGGGGGCCAATTGCCCTGCCAATCACCCTGCAGGTGATGACCAGTGGTGGCGGCAGGGGCAGGGCTGCCACCCAACTACCAGGTGCTGAGGGAGCAGGGCAGGGAGTCCTGCCCCGATCAATTACCCTGTAGACAGGAAGATGGAGCAGGTGAGGAGGCGGCGCCAGGCCACTGCGGGGTGAAAGCTGGGGCTGCGAGTCTAGGGGTATGAGCTGGGGTCCAATCTCTGCAGGCTACCCAGAGAGACCCTACCCATGCACAAATTCATGCACCAGGCCTAGATACTACAGCCATTAACTTAGGATAACCTGGGATGATTTTGGAGAAAAAGAAATGAAGGGTTTTATGTAATAAACACAGGAAATTATTAATCATGTGACCCTGACATGGGAAACAAACACAAATGAGTTACAAGAAGCACTGGAGAGGAAACACAGAAGAAAGTGTGGAAATAAATGAAGACTAAACAAATAAGAAAAGACGGAGGCTACATATTCAGAACTTGCTGTGTCAGGGAGGCAGCCACTGTCATTTGTACTTGGAAGAGACTCAAGGCAGGAAGAGGAGTGAGAGTTCTTCCCAGAGGAAAGAGTGGAGGCTCTTGATGTGCCCTGGTTGGAGGCTGTTGGCCTGGGAAAGCTGAGCGGTGGGGAGACTAACTAAGAATGGGGTGTCCTATGCCATTGTTTAGTGGTGCAGATTTGGCTTTCTCTAATTGGTCCTGAGTTGGAAGTGAGGGCAAAAGTTAGGGAAGCTGTCAGTTATTTATCGAGTCCTGGCCATTTTGGCCAATTATTGTAGGGGTTATCATTTGGTTTCCTGGATTGTTGCTAGAGATAGTGGTCTGATTCCTAGAAGTCTGACTCATAGCAGGCTGGCTTCCTGCGGTACTTAATGTAGATAGTAGGTGGTTTCCTGGTTGCTGCAGATCCCATAAGATATATAAGAGTTCTACTTTTATATATGGTCTGGCCTTTGTACATCTGTATGTTTAATCTCTCACAAGTAATGGGGATCCTGAACCGAATCAAGGAGATTCCCACAAATGGACCTAAGACATCCCTACTCACAGAAGGAGGGAGGATCAGGAATACCTGCTGCTTTTTCAAGACTCAGAGAGAAATCTACGGTGAACACCTCAGAGGAGGGTGCGGCCATGCCATTCTTCAGGAATCTGAATCCATGGCGAACCACTGGCCCAATTCACACTTTTGGAGACTGCGTTTTAGCCACACCTAGTTTTTAAAATCTCAAAGCAGTTTTGCAAAACCATTTGCTTTGCTCTCTGTCACGTTTCTCTCCACAGAGTTAAAGTGGAGTCATTTAAGTGGACTGTTAGACTACAGCATTTTTTTCTAAAACCAGCCCCTGAAGAGGCTTTACCTCCATGATCCCCAGTTCCAATGTAGCTTTCTTTACTGAACCCCTTTTAAGACAGTCTTTTCTCATAGCCAGACTGTGGAGAGGTTTCCCTTTCTTTTTTCTTCTCCTTTTTACCTGCTGCTTAACTAGAAAATTATCCCCCACATAGGAAGGTAAACGCTCTCTCATCCTGTAGCTGGAATAAAAAATTATCTTGTAACTTGTCTCTGTTGGGCAAAAATCTACATCAGACCAGCACTCCCTCTTAACCAGCAGTGGCTTTCAGAAGCGGGACTGCGACCTGGATAATCACAGCAGGGCTTGTAATCTTCCCCGTGCTAATGAGGGTCACATCCTACCTGACTGGTAGGCCTTCTGCAGAGAATTAAAGCTTCTCCTGCTCTAATTAGCAATGGCTGATGGAGAGAGAAGCCTGCCCCTTTGCAGGTATCCATTCTAGTGTTTTGAACAATGCAGAGAAAAATTATTTGCAGACCCAATGGCAAAGACGGTTAATTAAAATAGTGATGATGCCGATAAGAGGAATGACAAACGGGGGTCCCTCATTAATGAGCACGGTCGCATTTTCTGCTCCCTTCTCCCCTTGCTCATCAGGAAATAGCAGAGCGGAGCCCCCAGGAGACTCCTGCTCAATTAGGCCCCACAGGCGGTGAAAGCTGCCAAAGGCCCTGTGAAGAGAAAATGTAACCGCCTAATTTGGGAGGGAAGGAGCGAGGGCGCGGGCTCTAATGGAATGCCACTGGCACTTCCGGGTCCACTGCTGACGGGATGCACCATGTGAAACAGCTCTGAAAAAGGCAGGAGTGTGGGGTGAGCGAGGGACATGGGCTTTGAAGTCACAGACACCAGTGTTAGGATCTGATTCTAGCAGTGTTACCTGTCACTCAGAGCCTGTTTTCTCATTGAAAAACATGCAGGTAATGACAATCACCTCACTGAGTCTGTATGAGGTCATGTTGTGCACATATAGAAGAGAGGGCACACAGAGCACAGATCACACAGGTAAAAATTGGCACTTTTTCCTTTCCACCCAGTTATGTCCCACCACACTTGTCCTGACGGACTTCATCTTTTTTATAACCTGCCCCTTCTGGTTGATAGGGCCTGTTTACAGTAGTTCACACTTTGCCCCACTCAATGTTACATTGAAGGTGTCCTAAAGATCTTTCTTGGGCATTTTGTGTTATTTATTTTAGGGTCCAGCCCCCTAAGAACAGAGCCCATTCTTTCTCTTTCTTCTCCTCCCCCAAAAAAATATGTTATTGATTTCAGAGAGAGGAAGGGAGACGGAGAGAAAGATAGAACCGTCAACGATGAGGATCATTGATTGGCTGCCTCCTGCACTCACAACCCTGCTGGGTATTGAGCCTACAACTGGGCATGTGACCAGGAATCAAACTATGACCTCCTGATTCATGGGTCGATGCTCAACCACTGAGCTACACTGGGCTGGCATTCCTTCTCTTTCTTTGTCATCTTATCATCAATTCTCAGCAGACCTACAGTTGTCACATGTGAGTTATGTATCATCCTCCCCAATGCTTCTAACACGGGAGCATCCTGGGAGGGACTCAGGGAGCTAAAGAGCCCCAATTCTTGCCCTTTGGGCTTGGGGGAAAACCCTTCTTGGTGCTAACACCTATCTTTGTACTAAAGCAGAAGCACCTCACTATCTCTATTTTGTTCTTCCCAGTGACCCTGTGAGACTGTTAGGCCGGTCAGAGACTCCCGAAGTTTCATGAACTCGGCTTAAATATCACTTTCAGTACGAGGCACAACTAAAATCCAGGTATTCCAAGAAAAAACTGGGATATACTTTCCATTCTTCTTGAAATAACTAACATTGGACTCTATATCACTCGGGTTAGGTTATGAAAATCTCAGTGGCTTAAAGAAACAAAGGTTTGTTTTCTCTTACGCTGTACGTCTATCACAGGCCAGTTGGGGCTCTGCTCAGCAAGTCATCCCTGTAATCATCGGCACTACGAGACTCAGGCCTACGGAACAGCCGCTCCCTGGAGCATTGCTAACTGCTGGAGCAGAGAGAAAGTCAAGCATGCTTAAGCACATGCTTGCTCCTAAAGCACTGGCATGGAAGTGACACATTACATTCCACTTACATTTTATTGACCATGCCTGAGTTCAACAGGGCAGGGGAGTAACACCCTCGCAGAAGGAGAGGGAAGGACATTATGGAGAGTTGCACACTCTACCATCAACCCCATCGCTCTTTGTCTCACACCTCGGTGCTGTAGAAATGAGTGGAGTCTGGTAGTAGTCTATCTATTCACCCTGGATAGTGATTGTAGCTATCGATGGAGAATTGCTTGCCTTTTGTTGGAAGCAGAGACAAGGGAACTATATCCACAGTAGTGCTTGCTTCAGAAGAGACAGCTTAGAAGATGATGTTCGAACTTGGCCATCAATAACATGTTGAAATCCTGGACCAGAAGCTAACATAGATGCTATATGGACTGGCCTCCTATCGCAGAGAACAAACCATTGCTTCAGGGATGAGAGTGCTTCAAAGCCATGAGCAAATGCGTTCGCTCTTCAGCAGGAAGGCACTAAAATGCCCCACTTTTTTAATATGTTTGCAGAAAAGAGAGAACTAAATAACTTGCTAATTATTTCCGCATGTGCCCCTCTATGAATAGCAGTATTAACATTTCTCGGCTGTTCAGTATTGACACAACAGTAGATGGCCAGGGGCCTCAAGAGAAGAACCCAGTGACTGAGTTCTCCCAGGACTGGAGCTCTCCTAGGACAGGGCACGTGACCTATGCATTATATGTGCAGTACTTGTTGCTTCTTCATCCTACAAGACTGTCTTGTTCATAAAAATAAATAAACACAACATACATAAGCACATAAATAAGAGCCCATAGCTGCTTCTTCCAGTCCACGCAGCCTGCTCCGTACAGACAAACCTCAGATACATTTACTTCTTTACTTACCGATTTATACTTCACCTACTTCTAAGGAGAGCTGAGGCAGGGTATGCTTTCAACTTAATGTGCAACAGGACAGCTAGGCCTGAAGACAGAGCAGAGACTGTGAGTCGGAGCACAGCGAGTGGATGCCTCCACATCCCTGAAAGTAACTAACGAAGTGTTGAGCACTGGCTTGCCTCCCTAACTTCTGGAAGCTTAGGTGCAAATGGACCACACTGGCCTCCTTGGGAGTGTCGTGCACCTGACAGTGAGGTGACTATGCAGGTAAAGTGCCACTTGGAAGACCGTCCTCTCCTGCTTTGTTGAGGCGACCTGCCTCCCGTCTGGCAGCTTAGGGAAGTCTGGTTTATTATTAGGGTAGACGTGCAACTAAATCTGTGGCTAGAGACTACCCACCATCAGTGTACACAGCCTGCTCTCCATTCTGGCCCCTCCTTCATTCCTGGCCAACTCTTCCCCGGAGAAAATGAGTCTGACCCATCTCTGTGTTCAGATGTTAGCTGAGAACACCTTAAGATAGAACCTGATCTGGGGATCTTTGTTCAATTACATGTATCTAACATTTATTTATGAACTACGTATTTAGAGTCCAAAAATGAGGAGATGAAGAGAGTCTGTGCATGAACACAGAATCAGGGTTCTGCCAATCCACGCTTAGACCTACACATCAGTCTCCTGTGCACAGTGGGCCCACTCTGGTCCTCCTCCATCAAGCTCCTCCCTAGGGGAAGAACTCCTCAGGGCCCAGAGGGATGTGTCCAACTGAAGCCTGTGACTCTCCTTCCTTCTCCTCCATGTTCCAGGTACCAGCACCCCAGAATACCCTGCCCATGGAACCCAAAATAGCATCTGGGGCTGCACAAGCCTCTTCCTAAGATCCAAGCTGGCCTGCTGGAAGCCCATCCAAGGGGTGAGTGCTGAGGGGAGAGTTGGCCTCAGCCTAGACTTTTGGCCTGAAGTGTCCACAAACTTGAGACCAGCCTCTCACCATGTGGGATGAAACAAGGCGTGGGAGGTAGAGCGGGAAGATCAGCAGGCCAGGGCCTCTATTGGAGTTACTATCCCTGGTCCTGTAAATGTGGGGATGGCCTTGTAATTTGGGCACACTGGGAGGTATTGGGGGAGCTAAGGGTAGAGATGGGCAGATCCCAAGTCTAGAACAGGTTTCTTTTTGCTAGCAAGGGGTTAATTCACCACTGTACTTATTTCTGATTGTTTACGAGGAGATTTGATCATGAAAGGCCAATGAAAGTGTTCAAGAGTCTGATTTTTCTTGTCTATCTAAATTACCATCTCAGGAGGCAAAGCAAACCAATTTACCTTGAGGCTTCCATCAGAGAAATCCGTAGACAGTTCAGGAACCATGTGCTAACAAGATAGTGAGTCTTAAAGTACGAAAACAAACTAAAAGGCCAAATTCAAACTAAAAGATATTGCTTCATGATAAACTCCACTTGTTCAGGCAAAAGAATCCAAGGATAGCAGTATCGTGGGAAATACAAATAGTCTGGTTAACTGAATGTTAGGATCATTTGTCCTTATAAAATTATATAGGGAAATCTTAAAATTATACTAAAAGTAATTGTGTCTCTTTTTCATCACCAACCTCAGTGATTTTGTCAGATTGCCTCTATTTTTTTTTTTAAATTGCCAATATTCTTAGGTTTTCCCCTACAAAGACTGGCTAAGTAAAAGTAGGACAAGATGTCCCCAGTGGTCCCCTTCTTGTTATGACCAAAAACAGGCACACAAGAAATTTCATTAAAGAAAGTCAGAAGTGACCCTATCATCATGGCCTCCTGCATATAACTCATGGCTTCACTGCTGTGAGAGTTCCTCAATATTAAATTGGCCTCTTCTCAACAAGAGCAGGGGTGGGGCAACTATTTTTCTGGCAAGGGCCATTTGGATGTTTATAACATGGTTCGCTTATATAATTCACTTAATATAATTTTATGTTGCTATGAAAAAGCTCCCAGATTTATTGAATTCGAGTCCCACCTGGAGCTGCCTTAGCAGGGCCAGACCAAATAATTTTTCAGGACTGATACAGCCTGTGGGCCCGATGTCCCCCATCCCTGTTCTAGAGGGTGGAGCTCACCAAAGCATTATCTTCCAATAGAGAATTTCAGTCTTCTCTGCTCTCTTTTCTGTCTTGGGGTAGGACCAGAGCTGCCTACTCAGCCAAATTGATTATCTTTCTATCTGTGGCCCTCCACCCAAAGAATGTCCAGATCCCTGTTGTCCTTTAGCTTCTGCCCTTATCCTCTTAATCAGCTCCATCTTACCACCTGATGATGAACTTAGGTGTTTTCTCCCACAAACCATTTAGGAGAAATATGGATGAAATCTGTGTGATTATAATAGAGGACATATTACTAAAGAGCAAGGTGACATCTGAGTGTGTGTGTGTGTGTGGGGGGGGGAGGTGGGAGAGTAGCAGGGGTTTGTTTCCACTCTACAGAGTGTTTACTCAACCCTAAAGCCAATGAGTCTCCCTTAAACTGGTTAAGCAGAGGAGTAATGTGACCCGGTCTTTTGTAAAGGCAGAATCAGGCCAAAAGAAAAGAAGCTGGGAGAATAACTACTTCATAATAGAACTTGGGCTTTGGGTTGAAGCAAAACTGACTTCAAGTTCCAATTCTTATTGACTCTGTATCTATTTACTTTCTCTGGTACTCAATTTTCTAATTAAAAAAATCATAATGACTCATAGTATTGCTTTGAAGATTAAAACATGAATAGAAAGCTTCTGTTGGCAAATGGGATGAGACAGGAGGAAGGTGTAAACCAGGCGATTGTAGGAATATAGGGTAGGGGATGGATGTTGGTGACAGCATTACCAGGATGATTAGAGGAATTGAGGGTGATCATGTGTTTTACCCTGAGTGGCCCAATAAGTTATACAGCTCATAAATGAATGGAGGTTAAGGCAGTACAGAAGGAAGCACCGGAATTTTTCAGATAAAAAGGTGCAGATAATGCGTTTCATTTTGGATAAGTTGATTGAGGGAGTGAAAGACATAGAAGTGCCCATTAGTTTACAGAAATGGGTATCTAGTCAGCCCTGTCTGGGATTCGTCAGAATATAGGTCATTGTAGACACTGTGGGATTTACAAGCTTGCCCCAGAAGTAAGTTGGAATTATTCTCTCATTGATTCTTTCACTACTATTTTATTCATCCAATGTATACTATCTTCTATGTGCTAGGCTGGGTGCTATTAATCATGGTGAAAAGGCAGAAGTTGTCACTGACCTTTAGGATCTTACGTCTAAGGTATAGGATCAAAGAGGGCCATGGAAACCCCTGCCTTTCAACCCTAGGTAGTCAGGAGCCCAGGCTTGTGTATGTGAGCTGGAGGCTGGATGTTGAGCTGGGCATGGAGTTAGGTAGAGCTGGTCTGTGGTTGTAGGTCATGGCACACGGAGGGAGGATGCACAGGCTGAGAGTGTCATAATGCTGATTTGGATTAAAGTGTGCTGATTTGGAATAAATGAGAAGAGTAGAGTTTGCAGGTTTAGAGGATTGAGAGGGGAGAGGTTCCCTGAGGTATAGCTTGGGCAAGATGGGAGCCTTTTCTAGGGTACCTGTCATTTGGGTGCTAAAGAGACTGCTGAAAACGTTACGGTGTTTGGAATTGGAAGGACCAAGTTCTTCTAACTTCAGCATCTAGCATTGTGCCTGGTTCATAGAAAAAGCTTAGTGAATGTTTCTTAGTTAAAGGAATAATAAAAAGAAAGAAAAGGTGACTTGGCTGGTGTGTCTCACTATTGGAGTGTACTCCTACGCACTGAAGGCTCATGGGTGTCATTCTGAACCGGGTCAGGGCACGTGTATGAGACAACCTAAGGATGTTTCTGGCTCACATCAATGTTTCTCTCTCCCTCTCACTTCTGCTCTTTCTCTCTTTCAAATCAATGAAGAACATATCATTGGGTGAGGATTAAAACAAAGAAAGAGAGAAAGAAAGAGAGAGAAAGAAGGAAGGAAGGAAGGAAGGAAGGAAGGAAGGAAGGAAGGAAGGAAGGAAGGAAGAAAGAAAGAAAGAAAGAAAGAAAGAAAGAAAGAAAGAAAGAAAGAAAGAAAGAAAGAAAGAGAGGCAAGGAAACATTTAAAAGAGTTAAATTATCACTCTTCTGGTAAAGATTTTGTGGAATCTCTCCTGACCCTCTATTGAGCCACATAAATTATTATGGAAGACAAAAATCTTAGTAATCTGAGTTTTGGGACTTCTGAAAATTAATGAAAGCATGCCCCAATGATTTTGAGTAAATTTGGTTATTAATAGCAAGGATGTACATTATAGCATGATGCTAAGGGTACTATGCATCTTTTCTAAATTTCAGAATCTCACTTAGGGATGGCTTTCTCTCCTAAAGAGTAAAGAAAATTACAACATTAGCAGAGGATCGTAGTTCCTCATAGGTGACTGAGCTAACACACCACTCTCTGCTTCTACCTTCACGTGTGTATGTGTGTGTGTGTGGGGGGGGGGTGCGGGGGCGTTGGTTATTGGCTCTGACTTTCCACTGCACATGTGGATATTAACAATCAGCAGTGGCTTCATAGAACAGTAATATATATGTTTCTGCTTAAATTTATTGGCAGGTTTTCTGACAAAGCTCCTGGGAGTGATGCCCTGCTTTGCAAGGACTTTTAATGACTTCCTGTTGTCTAACATCTGTAGGCATAGAGACAAGAGGAAGGCATTACCAGTAGCATCTGGCTGTATCCCAGATAAAGTGAGCACCATGGATTTGTGAAGGTACTATTTTTCTTCTCCAGAAAATAATTCTTTATAGTTAAAAAACTGTCAGTGTTATTAGAAATATTTTAAATTATACTCTTACATTTAAAAAATATATTTTTTATTAATTTTTAGATAGAGAGGAAGGGAGAGGGAGAGATAAGATATCTCTCAATGATAAGAGAGACACATCCATCAGCTGCCTTTCTACTGGAGATCAAGTTTGCAACCTGTGCACTTACCAGGAATCTAAATGGGGACCTCTTGGTCCATGGGTTGATGCTCAATCCACTGGGCCACACCAATGGGGCTATACTTTTAAATTTTAACACACTCCTGCTAGCCATACAAAAGACCAATTCAACCCCCATCCCTTCTTTTGCATATATTATGATGGCTTTAGTCAACAAATTAAACTTGAAAACAATTGAGTTTCTAGAATCCTGATAAAATTTTTACTCCTTAATGTTTTTTATTCTTCTCACTGAATAAACATATTATTCACAGGAACTAATGACTTCTTGAAAGCTAGGTGACCCCATGATTTTCAAACACCAATTTGAGAGGTCCTAATTTTTATCTTCATTTATTCTTCGTTTATTCACATGCAACAACTGTTTGAACAATTTAAATGCTCAGATATGCAAGCATCACCCAGAGTGTGAGGACTTTTACTTTAAAAGTAGCTCAGTATTTCCAAATTAGGATGAGAATAATAGTTTGCCTGGTTTTCATTCTCCCGTCTTCTTTTTATGTCCTTACAATGCTAACTATAATAACACTGTAACAACAGCAATAACAAGAGGAATCTAAAGTCCCAGATTCTTCCTAATCCAGGGTTGTTACTTCAGGTAATTGAAACAAACAACGGGAGGTAGGATGAGAAAAGCATATAAATGTAAGTGTCTGCAAATTACACAAAGGGAAACCAAACAAATATGCTGCATTCTGAGCACTGGTTCCACAGAAATTGCAGCCTATCAAAACAGAAAATATAACAGGAGGAAGTATATGTAATAAAAATCATAAAATAAGAAAACAACAGAAGAGCAATCTGTAAATCATAACAATTCTCAAACTAAAAGACAAAGACTACATGAAGAAAAATTAAACTGCATGTTAATTATAAGTTATAAAAGTTGATAAGATCAAAATGAAAGCAAAAAGTATTAAATGATACAAAAGGGGTCATCTTATATTGAAAATCCTGATAGTCTCATCAATAAAGAGTATGGAGCCCTGGACGGCCCAGAGGGTCTCGGGTTTGATTTCCAGTCAAGGGCACCTACTTGGGTTGCAGGTTCGATCCCTGGCCCTGGCCAGGGTGCATTCAGAAGGCAACCAATGTCTCTTACATCCATGTTTTTCTCTTTTTGTTCCCTCTCCTTTTCCCTTTCACACTCTCTAAAAAAAAACCAAGGGAAACAATATCCTCTGATGAGAATTAACAACAAGAAAAGAATATGGAAGGCATAAACACTAAAGAACAAATAAGCAAAATATATAAACTAAAAACTGTGATGAATGATACAAGCACACTTATAGTAGGAGATTTTAGCATGCGCTCACTATTTTTGATAAATTAAATATTTTACATTAATGCATATATGTGCATGTACTATATATACATGTGTATTAAAATTAAGTTGTATATACAAATATATATATATAATATATAGTTGTGTATATACTTTACATATATTTATATTACAGAGCTATCTCATATAATTTAATAATACTAGTATAATACATAAGGTATATTGTGTTCAGGTATCTATAAAAGTTTTACAAAAATGGGCACACACAAAGCCCCCAAAGAACCCGAGTATAGTTTAGAAAGTAGAAATTACAAGAGCACATCGTGTTGATTACAAATAATAGGGATAAAATAAATTTGTTTCAAAATAAGAGACCATTATAATCAACAGTGAGAAACTGAAATAAACTGCCATAGAAAATTGAGTACAAAGATAAACAAACCTTCAATAAAAATGAAAGGGTAAGCAGTAAGAGATGGATAAAATGAATGAGTTTTAAAATAAGAGATTAAAAAATTGGGCCAATGAAAAGTTTGAAAACATTAAATTAAAAAAACAAAAATAAAAGGAAAAATTCAAGCATAAATGTAGGATATAATCATAAGTAGGAAAATAAAAATATTCTTAAAGGGCATGATTACAAAGAAAGAGGTTTATGACAGAGATAAGTAAACAGAGAGAAAAGTTCCCCCTAGTAGGAAAGGAGTGAAAGTTAATTCTGACGGTCTGGAGTCTTGAAATAGAAAGAATGTGATGAAGTGCTGAATAATGAAAAAGCAACGGAAACACAGAATCAAAGGAAATTTAAAAACCTGAGAGCAGACTTGTTTCTAGGAACTTGACAGACTGAGCTAACAAGATTCTTCTTTCAGCCATAAACACGGAGGAATCTTG